>WBMV01001705.1:824361-871150 GCA_013396655.1 Campylorhamphus procurvoides | reverse complement strand
GGCGGCGGGACGGGGGCGCAGGGCCCGCGGGGGCAGCTTGGGGCGAGGTGCGGGGAGCGCCGGGCCGCGACTGCCGCCCCTCCCCGGCGGCCGGGGTGCTGCGGCAGGGCTCTTCCCGGGCACCTGGGAGCCGCCGGGGACTCGCAAGCGGGTGCGAACCTCCGGCTGGGCACTGAGGAAGCGAGGCTGGCACGGGCTGTGACTGGCAGAGGAATGTGAAGTATTTGTCCAAAATGATGAGCTGTCAGGAAGTAAGGTGCCGGTGTTCCTGTGTATAACAGGTATGTGCCAGCACATGACCGGCTGCACTATTGCTTAGGATTGTGTATGTACCTGTTACCCACTCCCATTTATCATGTGGCTGCTCATACAGCTCCGAGGGTTTTAACAAAGCAAAGGCATCAGTCAGTCAGAAAGATACGTGTAAAATTATGTTATGTTTTGATTGATACGTGTTGTTTCACTATGTTTAACATGGGAGCAACTCTGTTTTGTGAATGTTTGCTATCTCTGACAGTCAAGCAGCAAGTGACCATTAGCATGTGCAGTACTAAATTAGCAGTGCATAATTTAGGAGACAAGGGTATCTTTCTTTCAATCAGTTCTGATATCAGTTATGGTGTACACTGTCAGATGCTGAAATATCCAGCTGGAGAAAAGATCCAGTTGTGCAAACTGGTTTGTTTTGATTTTTTTTTTAATTCAGAGTTCAGCAGGACTAGTCTTTCAATAGAGACTTGAAAGTATTGTGGTCTGTTGCTCTGAGTCCCATAAACTCCACTGATTTTTGAATATTGACCTGTTCAGATATCGATGGTTAAATTTAGAGTAGTTCTGTGGCACTTGAGTACATTGCTGCTTTAATATCTGCTTGACATGAATACTAATATCCAGACAGTGCACTTAGCTGTCTGGTTAAAAAGAGGAAGACATGGGTTGACTGAGAGAGATTTGGAGAGCTGGAAGGACATAGGTGGGGCAAGAGGCTGAAGAGGCCCTGTGAAAGAACAGAAGCATGTGGTCAGTGTGTTCAGCTGATGACTGTTTATTGTGAACAGAAGTTGACCTGTGATTCACTGAAAATAAGCCAGTAGCCTTAGACTGTTTCTGGAGAACAGATCAAAAGCACAATTAGTTTTCATATTAGCAACTGAAGAGTATAAAATATTAAAACAGAAAACATTGGTTAAGTCTCCAATACTGGTAGGTAAGTTGTGCAAGACGAGATTCAGGCCCCGCTAATGGAATGTTGAGGAAGCTTGTAAAGTGTTGACTGTGACTAGTTAAGGGTATTGTGGTTGAAGGATGGCTATGTTGTTAATTGCTCATTAATGGTTACTAGCTCATTATTACTTTTAAGATCTTCCTTAAAGTACTTGTTCTCTAGGTTTTGGATGAGCAATGAAATATGAATGTGTGCCTCCAAATTGGTGATTGATCTTCATCTATTTACTTTACTGTGCCAAGAATGAACTGTTCACTAAATAGCATGAGCCACTTTTACCTTTGTACAGCCTATAACTTTTTTTGCCATTGATACAGAAGCTTATTATTAAAAGTTAGATCCCCTTTAAAACATTCACTTGGTGGATATAAGGAATAGGTAGTCCTGTGTGTGATGAATTAGTCTTCCCAGTATAAAAGCATGTATATGTTTTGAAAGTCTGACAAAAATTATCAGCAGTTAAGCAAATACTGGATTGATCTGTCCCTGGATCTGCAGTTGCTGACTGCTTCTGCTGTGTATATATTTAAACAGAAGCTCTCTTTTCACAGTCTGTTATCATAAGCTCTCCGATCTTACATAGGAGTCATAATGTTGAGTTTGAAATATGTCAATTCTGTGACTACAGATTAACATTTTCTGATGTTATTTCTGATGACATTTTCTGATGTTAATTCTGATGACATTTATCATCACTTGATTTCATCCAACAGAGTATGGAAGTGTGTCAGAGTCTTTTCTAAGCTGAGTTGTTAAAAGCAATTAAAGGAAAGCAGGTAAATATTATCCAGATAAAACACACAAAGGCCTTGCTTTTCCAGGATTTGGGGCTTTTGGTTAGCACTAAGATTTTTCTCCTTAAACTCATTGCTTGGAGCATGCTGCAGACAATGCTATTTATCTTTTAAATATTCAGTTAAACTTTTCACACCAGCAGAGTTTGGATAGCTTGGTAAACAGTAGTAACATTTCACCTGGTTTCTGATAACTTGAGGTGATCTAAAGGTAAGAAACTTGAATGCTGAGGAAATATAGACTGAACTGAAAGCCCCAGGTATTTCATACTTGTTTCTAAAATCATATTATGGTAGGAAGGGAGGTACATGACTTTGAAATTGTGAAGAGAATGCTTATGATAGGTGTCTGTGTTTTTCAGTGGTTGCTTTCCTGTTTCCTTGACCAGTTGAGACATATATGCCTTATATGTAGCAGACTGTTTTAATTAGTACTGTATTAACCAGATTTATTAGACATTTGCAGTGCTGGAATGATGGAGAGCTGTTGTGATGTGCTGATGAATATCTTTGCTGTTACAGCACCTTGTGTTTTGATGAAAGACACCTTTTTGTAGAGGGGGAAAAACGCCTCACAAATGATATTTTCACCTAAGTCAGTTTCTTTAATGTTAAAGTGATGTCTGCTACTGTATTTTTCAACCTTACTTTGTATTGAGGGCATATGAGTGAAAGTGGGCGTATGTGAAAATTATGGACTGTGTTAAGATTTGTAGAATATGTATTTATTTTGTAAGGATTGGGAACATGTGAATGTAGAGTTGAGGGCAATGAAGAAAATGGTTTAGTGTCCTCATAGGAGAGGACAAAGAGGAAGAGAAGAGCATGGATCAGGGTTTTTTTTTGTTAGGAAGGTCTGAGCTACAAGCTGAATAAAAGCTTACAAATTGGCTGCATCCTGTCTGTACTTTGAAGTTTCCACCTCTCACCATTTCTTTCTCCACTGTACACAAGGGCAGGAACTCATCTGAACCTTTCAAGCAGAGTCATATTCAAGAAACACTTGTTCAGGTCCAGGAAGGTTAAAGGAAGTACTCATGCATGAGGTGAGCATGGATCTGTTGAAGGCATGATGTAGAGTGGGAAAGGCATAGAGCAAGCAGAGAAGAGTGTGTGTCACTGGAGATGCAGTATTGTACAGAAGAAATCTAGTGCTATAGTAGGACAGCTGTTTGAGGAAATGCATCTACAAAATATTGATTTCCAGTGTTTGATACTTTAAGGCTTTTTTTGCTGCTTTTTTTGGTCACAGCTGTTATGTCTGTACAATGAACATGTAGTAGTGGTCTGTGGAGTTTCTAATATTTTTATTTCCAAATTGCAGCTTACAGTCAATAGTGACAATTCTGAGATCACATAACTTCTTACAATGTATGGTATGGTATGCCTTTAATGTATGGAGTCACCCATTTTTTACTACCTGTGTATGGTAACAAACTGTAAAGTGGAAAGCTCAGAATTATGTTGGTAGCTGGTTGAGCTAGCTTCAGTTTTTCTACCCCACCATGGATTAAACATTTCCACAAGCCTTGAGTACCAGCTCTCAGTTTATTTGCTTCTAACTTCAACCAAATGTAACAGCATTGGTTGGAAGTTTCTGTGCTTTACTCTGCCTCAGAGTGTTTGTAATTTCAGACTGTCTGTGTTTCAGATACCTCTAGAGCTTTTCCAGTGGGTGTGCCTTTGTTAGGCATGGCTTTTGCGATCTTCCTGAATATTTGTTTGTGTTTGATGGAGCTGTCAATATTTGAATACTTTCAGATCATACATGCCCAAAAAAACTCCCCAACTTTGTTTTTGTCCTGCTGATTTCCCAGCAAATCTTCAGCATGAAACTGAAGAGGGTTTTCCTTGCAACTGCATGTCTTCATGACTTAACTGAGAGCAGAGAGACTTTATTGTGGCTGTGACTTACCTGTTCATGCCTCAGAGTAAAGGGCTTCCTTTATATTCTGGGGAGAGGGACAGCTGAAATTCTGTCTCATCTTTTGGTCAGGGCATCAGCTTCATTCAGTTCTTACAACAGAAGCTACTTTGGCTGCTTCTGAAATGTATATGGGTCCAAGGATTTTTTTCAGACTTTGATTTCCACTTCAATTTACTGCAATTTTAAGTAGCTTGACTGATAGGGCGTGACACTTCTGATGTTTATGTAACTTTTGCCTTAGCACTTAGTTTCAGTCAGCAGTTTGGGGAGAGGATGGACAGTCCTCCCGTGTTGGAGTATTCAGCAGCATTTTCAATGGTAGAGGTATGTTTCCAGTAAGTGTGTGTTTTCTTTGTTCTGTGTTAAAGTAGTAAACTTGCCATATGTGTCTTTGGTTAACAGTTTTCATTTGTTATTTCACCAATTTTGAGAGATTTATAGAAGTTGCAGTGCTACTATTCTAGTTACAAATACTGAGATTATGGTAGATATCTTACTTTAAGTTGTGTGGGGAGATCTTACTGTGGCTCTTCAATATACAAACAAGGCTTATAAGAAAGATGGAGAGAGACTTTACTGGGACCTATAGTGACAGGATAATGGGCAATGATTTTAAACAGAAAAAGCATAGATTTAGTTAGGATATAAGAAAGAGTTTTTGTGATGAGTGTGGTGAGACACTGGAATAGGTTGCTCAGAGAAGCTGTGGATGCACTATCATTGGAAGTGTTCAAAGTTCAGTTGGATGCAGCTTTAAGCAACCTGATCTAGTGACAGGAAGGTTGGACTAGATGATCTTTTGTCCCTTTCAATGCAAATCATTCTGTATTTCTATGATTGAACTGCCAATATTTAAGCCTTGAGCAGTTTAGTTTCTGATTTGTGTTGTTTGTACTGTCTGATAGTGAGTACTCTAGTTTGTATTCCGAGGTTTGTTAATTACAACTTAAATTATCCACTGACTGTTGTTTACGAAATTAGTACCCAGTCATACAGTTTTATTAATAAAGTTTCAGTCTGTATAACCCTATTAAAAGTTATTACCCAGCTCAGATGCCAGAAAATACTCAGATTTTGAGGTTCATCCGTTCATGAATCAACCAGACAACTGTAAGGTAGAAAACATTTTTTAATAGAGAAGCTGAAACTCTTCCAATCTTTAGATCTTTTGAAACCCAGGAGATTCAATAACTCTAGCTCATTTCAAACTTCTTCATGGCTTTATATTCATAGTTAATGTTTCTTTAAAATTAGTTGTCATTTAACCCATGTTTTGTTATATAATATTTTGTGTTTTGAAACTTACTACATATTTCTTTTCTGAACAACAAGCTGGTATTGATTCCATATTTTATACTTAGAACTGTTATTTAGCACTGTATGAGGTTTTCTTCAAGATGCCTTTGTACTGGTGCAGGAAGGAGGCAATTCACTGTGGCCTTAACTTACTTCCCCCTTCCCCTTAAGTACTTCACTTTCCTCACTTTCCGCTGTTGCTTACAGGTTTTGCTGAGCTTGGGGAAGAGTCAACAGTATTAAGAGAACTATGAGAGGAGACTATAGGCAAGATGGATTTCTGTCTGTGTACAATGGTGTTCTCTTGTCTGTTAGGATAATTGTAGGAATTACTTTTAGTAACAAGTATTGTTTTCCTGAAATTAATGCTGTTGTTGGTATAGACCCTGAGACTATAATGAGGTGCTTGTAATTTGTGGCATGGATTAGGGTTATTTATAATTTTGGTACAATCTTGATTTTGTTTTTGCAGGTTTGGACTAAGCAACAAATTTGAAGCAGAATTTCCTTCATCTTTAACTGGAAAGGTGAGTATCTTTGAGAAGGAGTTTGGAATTGGAGTTAAGATTTTATTACAAAAGCAAGTGTTCCAAGTGTAAAAGTAAATAAATCCCTGTAAAAGTAATAAATTACACCGCTGGAGTACTACTTTGTTTTTCATTTTTTAATTTCCCTTGTAGGTTGCACCTGAAGAATTTAAAGCCAGCATCAGTAGAGTTAACAGTTGTCTTAAGAAGAATCTTCCAGTTAATGTACGATGGCTACTATGTGGATGCCTTTGCTGCTGCTGCACTTTAGGTTGTAGTATGTGGCCAGTTATCTGCCTCAGTAAAAGAGTAAGTTGGATTATTAATGTAATTTTTGGTAGTTAGAACTGTATTGGTTTTGTTCTCACTTTGTTTTTTTTTCTCCCTCACCATTAAAAACTTTGTGCTAGAACTTACTTAAATCAGTTTTATTTCATACATTTTTATATCAGTTGTCTGCCCTACTGGTTAAAACTAGAAGAGACATCAGTCAGGACTTTCAACTTGTAACTCAGTGAGAAGTAGTATAGCTGAATGTCTCTCCTAGAACCATCTACCGTTCAGCTCTTACTGTTATTGAACTAACTTTCCACATATTTTTAATAGCAGCATCTTCTCTGTGATACACTGAGATTTTCAGAATTTTACAGTGATTGAGTGACAGATTGTTTTTGAGGAGGTTCTGATTACACTGCAGCCCAAGTAACCATATGTTTTTGTTTAAAAAGGCTATTTTGAAAAAGGATAACTGATTTTCCTTTTTGGATTTTCCTTCCAAGCTGTAGACGAGTAAGATTCTTTATTTAAATTAAGAACTTGAAAGTAGCCTTTTTTCTGTGTATACTTGTCACTTAGTATATTGTTCATAACAGAAGCTTGTTACATGTGCCTGGTTTTCACTTCCTTCCCTCAGTGCAGTTAATTAGGCTACCCTCCCACCTCTTCTGTTTTTGTGTGCGTAAAAATTGTCTTTGACTGGTTCTATTTCACTGCCTTGAGAGAAGTCTCCGTGCCTCCCCAAATCATCTCCTCACTATTTAGTATTGTTCATCTTTCCATTTCATGGCAAGGTTTGTGTATGTTCTCTTTTGCCTAATACCTCTTAATGCTACAACTTGTGTACAGTTCAGTACACTGAACATCATCATGATTTTCTCTATAAAGTCAGTCCTCATTTTATAGGGTCAATAAATCAAGGCATTGGTAGGGTGAACACTTATTATAACAAAACCTGGTAATGTTGCAATCTGTGGAGAAAAATAACCAAAACAAAAATATTGATGTCAGTGTGAATTGTATCAAGCTCGAAGTTTTCTATGTTCAAGCTGTCACAAATCAGTAGGTCTCCTGTAGCATGATTTTATATCAGTAGCCCAAAAATCTGCTAGAGGAAATTAGAATCTGCTGATTGCTTCAGCAGATAAGTTGGTGACTTACCTCACTTTACCATTCTAGGCCTAGTTCTCTTCATTACAAACACAAGGGAAACTTGCATTGCTACTGTCCGTGCTTAACTTCTAAATGTGGATGTTTCTGGTGCTCTGTAGTTTGACCCATTTTTCTCATCTAAGGGGTTGCATCAGGAAATGGCAACAGGATGTAACTTGGTAGGGGCCAGTGTTGCAAATTCTCATCTTCTGAACTGGATCCTCTTAATCTATTATCAGAAGTCACAAATAATCAACTTTTTATGTGTTTATTTCATTGATAAACAGAGTAAAAAAAAAATACAAGGCCTTCTAGCATTTGGGGTCAGAAAAGAGCCTTTGAAGCTAAGAAGAGAGGTTCTGTGTGGGAACCTGGTGAGGGAAGAGTTAGAGAAGTTCTGTTGAAGTTTGTGTGGGATAAGGTAGAAAGGTAAGCTCCTTCCAAAAGGATAAATCTGAAAAAAAACCAAAACCCAACCATGGATACTTTGTTCGGAGGAGTGTGGAAAGAGGATAGTGGTGTCATTTTTGCTGTCATATACAGAGATTGCATAAAGACAGAACAGTCTTCAAAAGAGAATGGACAGGAGGAGTGTGGACACAGACTTGAACTTCTGTGAGTTGTCATGGAGGTGTGTGGCCCAGAATGTCAGTAAATGTTGCTTTTTTCCTGTTAAAGCAGGTACCAGAAGACATTTAAGGACCTTTGCACCTTTTTCTGCATTTGGATGTCCAGCATTAGTGAAATTGAGCTTTGGGCCCAGCTGCCTAAACACAGTATCTTGTACCACATCTGTAGATGCCACACTAGCACTAGACACCAGTGGCACTCAATACCTGTGTTTAGGTAGTTTAATTATTCCTCCAGAGTAAAAGTAATTGAAGTCAATCTGGAGATTTCCAGTAAACACCATTTGTCCATGTCAGCAAATACCTGTGTGCTTAGAGGGTTTTCTCTCAGGCAGAGAACTGAGAACTTCATGTCTGTTGGTCATCTGGATAGTATAATATATAGAAGAATTAATTAACTTGTGTTCTTAAAGACAAAGTGAAAGAGAAAAGAGTGCTTTCCCAAACTCCTAACTCTTAATCCTGGAAATGGCTGGGTAAGAATATTTATCTTTTTCTGGTAGAGGAGGTAGGAAGGAAAGCTGTGTATTTCAAGGACAATATTTTGAAATATTAGTGTAAGAAACAAGAATAATTTTTAATTATTCTAGTCAGGGCTACTACTCACAGAAAAACAGTGAAAAGTTACTGCCACTTGAGTTGCTTGTATATGTACGGGTGGATTGAACTATGTCTTGGTAGGTGGACCCAGAACAGGATAAGATAAAGTGATATAAATCCTTTAAATCCCTCTCAGCTGGAGTTACAGGTTTTGTACCCCTTAAGATCTCAGTACTGAATTGCATCCACAAGCTTGTAAGATTTTTTTTTATGCAGGACTTTCCATCAGTTTATGTCAAAGTGCTGTGACAAGTGCAGGAAACTAATGATAGGTATTTTCCCAGAAGTGGGGAAAATGAGAGACAGTACATTACCAGGAGCTGCTCAGCAGATTGACAGCAGTTGTAAATACCACCCGGTTCATCTGGGTTCCAATCTGTTAATTGGTCAGTAGATTCCAGTAGAACTGTGACAAGAAACAACTTCATAATCTTCCACTAAAAAAAAAAAATCCTAGACTCTTTTGGTTTGCTGCTAGTGCCACAGTTTTGCTGATACATAAGACTAATGTATTTAATATGAAGTAGTTACACTTGAACTCTTGAACTGCTCATGTCTGACTTGAACTGTGACTTGGAACAGGGTTGTGTTGATAAATGATCTGCCATGCTTTGACTTCTGTAGATAGCCTTTTGCTGGCCAGACTCAGCCACAGGTACAGTCACAACAGCCAGGATTCACTTCTTGAGGAAACAGAGTCCCAGGGTGACATGTGCTTGTTTCTTCCCTCTAACTTTTAGATACAATGAATTCTTTCCCACTGGTGCTCACTCTGTAAAACAAGTATAACAAATGATGAATAAATGAAACGTTGCTTATTTTACAGTATCTGCACTTGTCTGAGAAGTGTTACCCAGAGAACTTTCCTAATTAGACCCTGTCTTAAGTCATTCCTAGTGAAAGGCCAGTTACTTGGAACTGGTCTGTTTTATATCCTTTGCTGCAGTGATCACAAAAGACTCCCAAGACCATACAACGAGCGTTTGATTTCTGGAAGCAGGATAGGAGTGTTCCCATTGTGAAGTTTGTGTAGATCATGTTTTAACTGCACACTAAAAATACACAAGCCTTCATCTTTGCCCTTTTCTACTGAAATAGAAGACTAAAATTGGTTTTGTTGAATTACATGTCCAGTGAGCTAGGAAGTGGGAGTGTTTCTCACGGATTTTATTATATAAAACAACAGTTTCAACTATACAATTGCTTACTTTTAATATAGAAGAGTAATTTTTCTCAGAATGGCCAATTAAGAAATGTCTGGTTTTAAACAGTCTGAATCAATATACCATGCTCTTAAATTGCTGGTATACTTTGCAGCTCTTCTCAGAAACATTTTTTAAGGTTCATGTAGACATAATTAAAACTGCAGCTTCAGAGCTTGTGAAGTTACAATAATTCTTTTAGTCTTTCTCTGTATTCTGTATTTTGACTGCCTTTCATTGACTTTTTTAATTATAACATGGGAATGTTATCACAAATGTAAGTAGGATTTTTGAAATTGCAGACAGCTATTGAAGGTTTGTGCTTAATGGGAATGGATGCTTATTTTTGTGCAGTGAAAAATAAGGTAATGGTTTGTCTCTTTAAATCAGCAGGTGCTTCAGACTAGGCGTCTATTAAGTCACATACTTTTGTAAGCTTAATTGTTAATTATATCACTTTAATGCATTTCCATGAAATGAAAGCCTTTCCTTCACTGAATTTTTCTTTTCAGTGCTTTGTTCAGTACTAGTTTTGGAAGTCTTTGTACAGTGTTGTTTCCTTTCTTCATTTGCATTGAGGTATTTGAGAAAAAGCTTGCTACTCTTCACCAGTAAAATAAGTGTTTTATTTGATTCAGTATCTTACTGCCTCTCCTTTTATGTGTTCTTGATTTGATTTGAATGAATAAAAGGTTCAAGAAAGTTGCAGGAAGTACAGTACCTGATTTGCAGATCTAGATCATCAATGATCTTCAGCCGTTTTACTAATAGATTGCACCATCTTTTCTGGGACAAGTTCCAGATTGTACAAATGAACATTAAGTCTTTAAGTTATTATTCTTTAAGTAAAAAGAATGTGAATTATAATTAAGAAAGTGCTGCAGCCTGAGGTGCCCATTTGAAGCCACTTTTTCAAATTAATTGGCACTCATTTTCAGTATTAACTAAATGCTGTAGTTCCTGATGTGTAAATAGGATAAATAATTTCAACAGAAACAGTAACAATGAAAGCTATGATAGAATTGCAGTACCACTAGATTTTTTAAAAGCTGGTATTGTACAAGCAAATTGCATGTTTCAAAAGCTTTATGGGCAATCTCTTAAAATGAATAGAATTAGATATTTAATAGTGATCTGTATTAATACTTTCAAGAGCTGCTTGTTTGTTTGTGAATTCACACAAAGCTGATGAATGCTGCGTAAGCCTCATCATTAGTTGTCACTTAAGTAGCAGTTCACATCTTCAGAGTGCTGTATAAACATAAGCTAATTACAACTTCCCAAGTATTGATTAAATTAAGTATGTGGTAGAGTAGCTGGAGTGAATTTTCTTAAATACAGTAGTCTTGCTTGTCAGTGGATAATATATTAGCTCAATTTATTGAAGCTATGAATACATTACATTTCTTTTCAAAACTGAAGAAAATGTGTATTTTTCTCTTATGCCTATCTGCTAGGGACTTTGCACTAGAAATACTCTTAACAGCATAATGCTTTTCTGAGGAGTTCCGTAAGGCAATTGCATTAGACAGAAGGTGCCTTGTTTTTTGAAGTCCCTGTTATGACAATTTACATTGTATTTCAGTTTGAAAGAATCTTTAAAATTGTAATGTATTATGTTTATCCTAACCAGAGCATGTCATCTCTATATTGGCTCTAGCCAACTTAGTAAAACTTTTTCTGAAGTAGAACTTGTATGTATCAAATATGCATTCTTTACCACTGTCTTCAAATGTATTCAGAGATCCTTTTTTAAAAATTTTATTTATTGACTATGAAATGAAAACTTGAAAAGAATCAGAAGATTTAGACCTGGCATATTTTGCTTTAAAAATTGTTCACTATAATTTTGGTCAGAAGAGTCACTAGGTCCTCCAAATGCTGAACTTCAAATGACAAAGCTTGTAGAACAATCTAAAAGTCAAATCATCGTGTGTATAGCTATGGAAGTAGGTAATCTTTTTTCTGTATCTGAAATTAGATTTTATTTCCTTCAGATGACCTGGCAAAAGCTAATCAGGTTTTCATGTGCTTTTCTAAAGGGTGTAGTAGTGAGTTGGTGCATAATAAGGTGTGGGAGCAGTAGTTTTACCATGTCTTTTAATTTGCAGACTGCTTAGTGGATGATAGAACAGTAAGACTGGCTTGAAGAATACTTACAAATATTAGTAGATTACAAAATACTAATGTGTTTCTTTATAAGTCAAATGCAAACCATTTAGTCTTTCAAAAATACGTATTCTGCAGTTAAAATAGTAATTTGATTTATTCTTAGTAATAGGGTTTATGTAAATCCTAAATGTATCATATTTCTGGTATCTATAGTGAATATTCCAAATGTTATTTAAAATTTAATTGTGTTTGTAATCAGAATTATATCTCTGAACATTTTAATATTAATCAAAATAATGTATGTAAGATTAACATTTCCATGGCTAAGGTACATAAATGGGTCATGCAGTGGTTTGGGGTTAATACTGGTTTTTATGTTGTTCTTCCTGTCCAGTTTGATGTGTTTCTGAAAATACAACTGTGAGCTAGCTGAAACTTGCATAGAGCTATTTTGAAAGAACATGCTAAAAGTGGTCTAGTTAGTTGTTAGATTTGGAAATCAGTTTAGGAAGGGACATTTTTAGGATTCTGTCTTTAGCAACTTATAAGTGATGCCAAATAAGGTGCATATGCAAACACTGTTGAGGAAAGAATTGGAAGGCAAAATTACTTGAAATTTATATGATAAATTAAGTAGAAAGCACTTGACTGAACAGTAGCTTGCTAGACTATGTCTCTCTAAAACAAACATAAAAGTAGAGTGGAGTCCTGGCAAGTGTGAGGTAGTGGCACACTTTTGTGCCTCTTCTCTTGACTTTTCTCAAAGTAGCCTAGATCCAGAAAGTATTCCCTTTTCCACTTTATTAAACAAATCAGAGTATAATGTTATTTCTGCCTAAGTGTTGCACTCTCAGTAACTCAAGCACCATTTATAAAGAAAGTAACTTGTTATTTAATAAAAAAAATATAGCTCTAAGAAACATTACTACTGAGAAAACAGGTGGAAGGATGAGAGGGGCAGTTCTACAAAAGTGAAGGTGAAAGGAGTTAATAAATACTCTTCTACCATACCAAACATACATGTAAAGTGACTTGGTACTTCTAATTTTGTAGCTCATAAAAGTAATTTCTGCTAAATTTTTGAATTAACTGCTGAATCAGAAATAATAATGATGGAAATTATTTTTTTTTAAGTAGCCAGATTTTTCTCTAGATTGGTTAAATAGCTACAGGATCAATCTACTTTGAATTCTGTATTTTTCTGATTCAGTCCTAGATGGACAAAGCACTGCAGAGGCTATCCCTTTCAGAGGGATCATTCTCTTCAGCACGCAAACTAGTGAAGTGTTGGATTTTGCAAGGTCTTCTATGGAGTTATTTTGTTAAGTTGTGCTGCCTTTCAGTCTATCTGGCCATGTAGCTTCTCTTCCTTTCTTGGTCCCCTCCCTTAGGTGCTCATAATAGCACGAGTCAAAGGAGTGTTCCTAGGAACTGGTGCTTTATAATTTGTACTTTTAGAGAGGTCCCTGGCAGGCTCTGGGTCTGTATTGTGTAACACTTCTAGGCAATACCAGAATGCTCCAGGCACTATAAGTGGTTCGGAGGTTATGAAAACTTGCTGATATAGATGCAAGCTGTTCTCTGCCAGCTGGCTTGAAGTGAATGGGAATATTTCTGGGCACAGTTTCATTTCTTAATAGAGATGTAACCTGAGATCCTTTAGTTTCTCCACCTACACTGGCCTTGAACTGTGTTCCATAGCATACTACTGGATATTTTGGAAATAAATGACAGAGACTGAAGGTTACATCTCAGTAACTTTAAAAGAGAAGATGGAGGTGGAATTTTCATGCATGTTCCATTTAAAATGTCTCACAGAGAGTGACGTCAGATGAGATATTGGATGGAGATTTGATCCTATTTTCATCCATTTTATATGTTCATTTTCTGTGGCCTTTTTTGTGACAATGTCCTTCAGCATGAGGTGGATGCTTTAAGTCATCATGGCCTAATTATGTTTGAATAAGTCATTCAAAAGCATTGGAGCTTCATGATTTTTTGTTTCCTTATAATGACAGAGAACCAGAGCTAGAACTTAATCCTAGAATAATGGAGTTACAAATCTTTATTTACAAGTCCAGGTAACAACATTAATTATAGTCCTGATGCTTCATGGATCAGTTCAACATCTGTCTGCCTGTGA
Source organism: Campylorhamphus procurvoides (assembly GCA_013396655.1). Classification (NCBI taxonomy): domain Eukaryota; kingdom Metazoa; phylum Chordata; class Aves; order Passeriformes; family Dendrocolaptidae; genus Campylorhamphus; species Campylorhamphus procurvoides. The sequence continues at coordinate 857,267 of WBMV01001705.1, read as the reverse complement.
AATGTTTTTCCACATCTCAGTTAGGCCTTCTTGAGGGAAATGTGTTAATTTTGCCAAGGTCAAGACTATTTCTTCCACAAGGCTTCTCCGTAGTATGAAGTTTTCACAAAGGTTGGCTCTAGTCACTGTCATCTCACTACAGAAAGTAGCTAGCAACACTTACTTGGTGACTTAGCTCTTATAGGACAGCTAAAATACCAAGTTAACATTTTGAGTCTTTTGGACTTTTTATATTTGAGAGGAAATTTATATAAGACTTGTAATCAACTTCTAGGACATTTCCTTGATAATTCCTCTCTGCTATGTTTTTCTACTGCAGTTGAAGATGACTTTGGAAAATACTCATTCTGTCAGTACATTGGTGATAATAAAATGTCCTCTCCATTTTACTTCTGGATAATACATATGGGGTGTATGTTACTGTACACCTTCTCCATTCTCCACATATGTCATGGCTTTAGTGCTTTCTGAAATAGTCCAGGAATTTGGGAATCAAGGCAAACAGTCACTGAGGAATCATCTTTGGCATAGACATTTAAAAAATGTTACATGTTGGTAACACTGTACTTTTCTTTATATCGGCAAACAGTGTGGTGGAAGAGACCTTTCCAGAAAGTAATTGGTCTGATTTGGTTCGTTAAGCTTTAAATTCATCTCGCTGTGATGTACCAACCCAGGGTTGAGACCCATAAAAATTAGGTCAGTTTATGGATCATGTGAGAGTGTGGGACAATATCCTCAGGGCTGTCTTTCAGAATGGGAATTTTCATGAGGTCAACTTGATGTTGTCAGTTCTCCTGCCCCAGAATTCTGCTGATTATATTTCTCTTTGCTTCATCAGTAGCTGTGATCTGTGCTTTAGGTGGGACTCACTTTCTGCACAGAATAATCTATATGGTAAGGCAGGATGCAGCAATAGTAATCTTGTTGGACAGGGCAGTTATTTCAACATCATATAAAAAGCACCAAACTGTTAGATTTTTTTCCAGTTATTCTTCTATCCGTTTAGTATAGGTTTTATTCGCTTTTTTGCATGGTTGCTGCAGTGGCATCTGGGATGAGCACTCTTACAGCAGTCTGTAAAATAAGAGATATCCTAGCTACTAATAGAAGAGATCTACATTTGCAAGATCTGCATTTTTACCTATGTCATTGTTCAGACACCTTTTCAAATTACTGTGTGTGCTGAAGCAGGTATTCCAGGATCTGAAGTCAACTCAGGCTTCACCTTCATCCTCTTTGCCCTTCACAGATAGAGAATTCTTCAGCGAGGTGGGAACCTTACAAATTTACAGTTCATAAAGGGTTTGTGATAGAGTGTTCAAGATGAGGATTTTATTAGCATGGATGTACGTAATTCAGTTACATGTGTTCTGCGTACAGCTCTGGTATTTTTGTAGTACCAATATGGGCCTCTAAATTGGCTTGGGGGTTGTTTTGGCTTGTTGGAAATGAGCATAGAGTTTTGTGACTTAGTTGTCTTCTGAATTTCTATTTAGTTGTTTGTGCTGATAACTAAATTTCTTGGGTATAAATTTTGTAGCCAGAATGAATAGAAATTACTGCTTCTGTCATTTCTCTCTTTGAGTGAGTGGAGATAGTATGGTTCAAACCTCTGATAGGATGCTTTGGCTTTTTTATATGGTGTATAATACTAATTCTGGCCAGGTGAGAATTAACAGAAGTTTGCCTAAAGTGGTCTCTTTTAGAAATTTGAGCATGAAGTGTATTTGTTCGGGGCAGTATTCAAAACTAATAATACTTGGTTGTGGTGAAGTTTTGTATGACGGTATTTGAAAATCTCATGCTATTTATTGGACTAATGTTGTGCCATATTTACATATGTTTTCAGAAGAGAAGTCAAAGATCAAATGCATGTAGCAGGAGAGTCTTTGGTTTTTTTCAGAAAACTATGTTCAAAATTGTTAGATCGTGTTGTTCCTATCCATGTTGTTTCCCCACTTAATAAAGACAAAGGGAGGTACTCAGATTAGCAATGTTTTGGGAGTCATGTAAGATCCTTTTGTTTAATATTGCACCAGTCATGTACTGATTTACAGCAGGAGTTGAGGGAGCTTTGGCCCGTTCACTAGTACGCTTTACTGCAGTGTGTGTGTTCCAGGTCATGCACTGCAAGGGGGATCCCTGTTGCTGCACCGCCTTCTAGTCCAGATCATAGCTACATCTGGAATAGTAAGCTAACTGCACGAGGCACTGCAAAGACAACAGAAAGGCCTTGAAGTTGATAATAAGGTTCAGTACTACGTTGTTTCTGGATGAAAAAGTTCATATTTAGGCTTGGTATCTTTTTTTCTTCCACATTTCAGGGAAAAACTTTATTTTTCTGAATCAAAAGCAATAAGGATTGGTGAAAGTGTATCCCGAGTTGGGCTTTTTTGGTAGTATCATTTTTCAAAAGACATGGTTAGACATTAATATCTAAAGAATTGGGTTTTTTTATGAGTGTTTCATTAAACATTGCATCTAGACAGTTGAAGAGATCAATTTTACAAAATTCTGTGGATAGCATTAAAGAGTGTCTGCTATTTTCATAAAGTATTTTACAAAGCATACTTTCTTATCATTGGTATGCTAAAAAGTACTTGAATTGCAGTTTTTCTTTGCTCAAATATTGGACTGGGTTTTTAACAAAAATAAAATTTAAAAGCTGGATAGTATTAAATCTTCCTAATAAGCAAGTCTCTCTTCCACTTAATTTGTGCTTTTGTTGTGGCTAACAAATAATTTGTTGTATGGGTTTTTCTGTACACCATTGATAGAATATATAAGCTTGTCATCCTAGTGTGCTGGAAATGCTACACTCAAATCAAGTGTTCCTTTCTGGTTTTGTATATCCTCACCTGCTCCTCACTGTAAATCATTGAGATGTCAAGAGCAGTGATTAATTAAGCTGCACGTGCAAGTGCTTTTTTTCACCTGTCAAGTAGGAAGAAAACTTACTATAGTGAATTGTGTGATGCTGTTTAATTAATTTCTTTTTATTCCAAGCTCTGAGGTTTGCAGAAATATTTTACAGTCTAATTTTCATTAACATTTCTGTATTGATAATGTGGTAGGATTTGGGAACTATGACTGTCCCATATACTATAGGAAAGATTGTGTTTAAGGCTCTGGGAAGATAAATAATCGTGGTCTTGAGGATGCATGTATTTTTATCTCATGCTGGTCTAATTATTTGAAACTGTGTTATTTAAATAAATCAATTAATAGGACATAACTACCTATCAATTTCTTATTTGTATGTATGTGTTGTAATACAGATGTAATTTTATTGGAATTTGAAAAGCTTGGATGTTTTTCGTAGTCTTTGGGGCAAACAAATTAAACTGTATAGTGATCTTAATCAATTATTAAAAGGTCCTGGAAAGGAAGATTACAAGGTAGATTCAGGTTTTGAATCAGTTTTGCCATTGGTTTAGCAGCGGGTGGGCAGGCAGATGCCTGCTCAGAGTAGAACCTATTGCCATTTTTCACCATTGATAGAGTAGCCTTTCAGAGTCAATGAGCTCTGTCAATGTGAGCTTGTCAAGGCTACAACTTCATAGACCTGAGAGGCGGTTTGAGAGGTCAGCCCTTTTCAGGTTTGCTGTGATGCAAATGAACTTTAATGCTTAAACAACTATTGGAATTTTTATGTCTGCTCCTTGTTCTTTTTTCTTCACAAAGTCATTGACGAGACATTCAGTGCTTTTTAAATTGGAAGTTGCATTGTGCTAAAGACCTAGTACAGATTTACGGAGGGCTGAAAGCAGTTAGATCATGTTCTTTTCATGGTGCGATTAGAATCAAATCGATTTCCCTACAGCCTTCAGCATTCAGATGGCAATTTTAACAAAGCTTGGGGGCTAGACAAGGGACAAAACGACTGAACTGAATGTTAATTACACTCTGCAGCCTTATTTTCTTTTGATTTGGAGCTGACTGGCAACTAAATTAACAAAAGTGTGACCATAACTGCTGCCCTATTTTCATTTAAAAGGAGAGCAGACTCTAAAAGGCTATCTTTACAAAGAAACAAGTGAGGTCTACTGATTATTGTTAAAGGGCACTGTCTTTAAAAACATAATAATAAGAATAACCCAAAAAATACTCAATTTCCAATTGCTGTGATAAATTAGTCACTGGCACATCCACTTTCTGATAATTCCTTGATTTGTGCTTTTTAAAATAAAACATAATAAAAAATGTAATGAATACTCATAGATAGCAAAGATCTAATTTTTAATCATGTGACCACAGTACATGCTTAGATGTGTTTCCCCACAACCGCTTCAATATTAAACTAGAGACAAACTGGTGTTTGAAAATCAAGACGTTAATATTTGAGAGGAAATGAATAACTTTTAGTCTAATTTCTATTTTACTCATTCTTATTTCTCATGACAACATTTGGTTTGATTTGGTAAGGTTCATTTACAGTACTAGTATTTTGTAGTAATAACAGCAAGATGCTTTCTCATCCTTTCCCCTCACCCCACTCCGCCTTGTAAGGAAGCTGCAGCTGCACTAAGTTGTCATTGCTCCGTTCTTTTGCACCTGCAGCTCTGTTGGTCTCATCTTAACACCTGGCACCATGAATTATCCTCTTTTTATTCACAGTCTGTAGCAAATCCCATTTAGAGCTAAGCAATATATATTCTGGCAGTCAAATGACTATAAATGTCAGTATGTATTTCTCAAATGTAAATATAACTGAGTAATTATACTCAAAATGCTGTGAAACTTTACAGCACAGAATGTCCTTTAATTCTAGCATACATAATCTTAAGAAGCTGTGCAGAACAGCTTTCAGGATTCTCTGTCAAGTGTGGACAATACTTGCAGTACTGTCAGGCAGTAAAGCTTTGCTTTAGAATCCTAAATATTGGGTTTGGTCTTTATACAAAAGTCACATCCCTTTGTGCAATTTACTGTAAACTCTCCATTTGGTTTTCTACTCTCTGAAATCTGGATGTAAATGTAACAAATTTGTTGTTTACTTAAGGTACTGTGTATTTGTACTTAACCTACAGCATTGCAAAATAGTTCTCAACTTTTGTGAGTTTAGCTGCTGACCTTAGAAATGGTCCATTTAGACCACTGATACTGAGGCAGCAGTGTTCCTGCTTTTTATATTTAAATCACTTTGAAATTTCTGTGATTTTAAAGTTATAACTGCCATAAGAACGAGGGAGCATATACATAAACAGTTTTTATTCCAAAGTGGTTGAAGATCATTATTTGGCTGTCATAAAAAGTTGTTTCCCTTCTAGGTACTATTTAATACTGGAGAGGTTCTGATAGTACTACAGACCACCCTGTACTCCGTCACTGTCCCGTACCTCTCTCCTTTTCACACAAAAGCAGCTGCAAAACAAAGTTTTTCTAAAACCAGTCAAGAGTAAAATTCTTTCTCATTTGTCTTCCAGACACGAAGATCGATTGAGAAGTTATTAGAATGGGAAAACAATAGGTTATACCACAAGGTGAGTGCCGCAGGGAGCAGCTTCGTACTGTTGGAGTTTGAATTGCACAGTATGGAAACAGATGCTTTTGTTGAACGAAAAATATGAAAGGTGGACAAATGGGCTAGTCTGTGTGCTGCAATAAAATACAGCTCATTTTTCTTCTTTTTCTTTCCTCCTTGTCTAGCTGTGCTTGCATTGGAGACTAAGCAAAAGGAAATGTGAAACGAATAACATGATGGAATATGTAAGTTAAAGGGCTGTTTTGTGAGTTTCTCTATTAAATGATCATTTATTTTGCTTCTGATCTTATTCTTTTCATGATTATTAATCAGTAAAGGTGTCAGGAGCTTAATCGCCTGAGTGCAAGGATTTTCTACGGTTCACAGATGCATGGTTTCATGTGCAGGACTGATTTATAAAGTTATGAATGACTTGAAAACAAGGCTTCACTGTGTTCTGAAAAATAATAAATTAATTGCCAAGATAAAATAGCTTGAACATGTGCTGATGGAGTGTGAAATTTTAGATGCTGTATAAAGAATAATCACAACTTTGGTTACGCAGCAAGTCAGATATGGCTATTTTATATAATGCTAATCAAGTCTAAAAGTATGGAAGAAGACCTTTCAACTAAGCTGTTGGAGCTTAAGAAACCTTTAGCCTTTTTAGATTTTAACTGCCCCTTACCTCAACTGTCTTGAAAGTATCTTTATCTTCAGTCAGTTTCTGGAGTTTTAATTTACTTCACTCTTTGGCTGAGACTCCGTAAGCTCTTCTTGGAAATACACAGTGAGAAGTTTATATATAGTTTAAAATGCATGATGTCCAGTGTAGGATTTCTGTTTGTTTAGCTTACAACTTTCTTGTTTTTTTATGGTACTTTTCTTATTTTCATTTTCAAAATATCTTGGGATGACGTAAGATAGGATGAAATCAAGTTGGTAAAATGTAAGAAACATTAGAATTTTCATCATTTCTTTTAATGCATTAGGAAGTAGGCAATAGGAAGGTTAACTTTTTAATAATAAAGATTAGCTTTTGACAAGCAGCTACAGTGTTAGTTGTAACTGATCTGTGATCTTCCGTTACACAGTACTTTGTCTATTCTTTGCAATAACAACACTATAATGCATATGATAATTTTAAACATGATAAACAGTTCAAAGTAGTATTAAAATGATCTTTATCCTTTAGTTTTCTCCTTTTTTCTGTTTCTGTATTAGATCTTATTTCTAGCCTGAAATACAGGGTCTTCAAAATGCTTTTTTAACAGAATCACTCTGTTCAGTTCACTGACTAAGTACTTTTTGTGACATCTACAAAATTTTTTGGGTTATGAGTGTGGCTGAAAATGGAATAAATCCAAAGGAGATTTAAGTTTTACCTTAATGAAGTGGTTCTTATTTTGCTGAAAACTTTTTTTTTTCTACAGGAAACATTATCAAACCTGATGTTCTCAGATTCAGCTGAAAAAAACTATGGCCCAGCAACATTTACAGATTAATATATTCATTCTATTAAATATACTTTAAAATCAATTGACCTGTTTACATTATTAATATATATGCATGGGCATACAGTTTTACAGGATAACGGTCAAAGGTATTTATTTTCAATTCGTGAAGCATCTGGTATTGCCTGTGGATATACTTAGTGAAAAACTTTCTGCAAAATCTCACTGTACCACTTTCTCATTTTCAGTTAACTGATTTACTAGTGTCTTTATAAACGGTCCTTAATGTGTTCATTATTTAATTTTAAATTATAAATACTTATCCTCAATTTTTTTTTCAAAACAGATGATATAAATTAGATTCCTGTACCCAAAACTTGGTGCTTTGCTGAATTGAGGTTTGAACTCCACTGTCGTAGATGCTAAATGAAATAAATAATTATAGAAATTAAGAAAGACAAGATAGTCTTACACCTTTGGCATAAACATAGTGTTCCACCTTTACTTCTTGCTCCCTTTTTGAAACCTTCCCTGAGTATCAGAAGCTCTGGAATCTCTGCAGAATCCAGTGGTTGACTCATGTCAGTGATCAATAGATTTTGAGCAGTTTGCATTACTTCTGAAAAAAGTCCCTTTGGAATATCTCAAAAAATATATTTGTAAACCTGATTTCAGTACTCATTGCTTCAAAGGTGTTTGCCTTAGAACTAAAATCAGAGACTCATTTATTTTCTGATGTTTGATACACTATCAGAGATAGAAGTGTTTATTTGCCAAGTAGCTAAGTTGTATTCTCCTTTACAATCAAAAACATTCAGAAATAATTTTTAACTTCTTAGAAATGTGAGTTCCCCTTAAAAGTGAATAAAATCCTCAGTTATGTTACCAGATGCATTTATTTGTTCATGAATTGGATCATGCTACTGTATTATGACTGTCTCTTTGAAGAAAGAAAATGCAAAAGTGAACATTTTCATTAAGCTTCCTGTTTGAAGGAGGATAAATACTTGGATTGTGTTCTGGCAGACTGTATCACATACTTAGTTCAGAGACATGTAATTTAAATTTGAATTGAGGCAATAAGAATAATCATGCAAAAGCATTAGTCAAGTTCTTGTTAGCTACTTGAACGTTTGTAAATATGGGAGCTTTGCAAAAGTTGGTTCACTTTTCTGTACAAGTATGAAACTATTAACATGAATTAGAATCCTATATTGTGGGAACAATTCTGAAGTAAATGGAATTGCATGTGTAATTGAAAATTAACTTTTCATGCATTGTGCCTTCTGGATTTTTTAAATTTTTTTTTAATTAATGCAGTTATCTATTTAATATTTTTTTCCTAATAGAGGAAATTAACAATTTTAATGAATTTTTATGTAGTAGCCTGCTGCAGTTTGTTTACATATGTAGTAGGCAAGCTTTTCCAACTGAATTTGAGTCTATAAGAATATAGGCTTTCTACCCCAAAACAATTATCATACATGACTTTTCTAATGGTCTCCTACTTAAGACAAGTGCTGTGATATTTGATTTGCATCACAACTTGATGTACTAAAAAAACCCAAAAAGGTATGTGTATTATCATTGTGATAGATAATAGGATTGCTGCCATCTTTAATATATATTTGTTTTCTTTTTATACAGGTCATCCTTATAGAATTTTTACCAAAGACACCAATTTTTCGACCAGATTAGCATTGGATTTATTTATAGAGACTTATTCAAGTATGTTGTCTTTCCAATGGTGCCTTGCTTGGTGCTCTCCTGGTAGTAACATAGCATTGGTTCTACAGAATCTTGTGGTGTTTTCATTCTTTTGTTTTTGTTTGTTTGTTCAATTGGGGTTTTTTGTTGTTTGTTTGGGGTTTGTTTTTGGTTTTGTTTTTTTTTTAATAAGAACATGTTCTAAGTGCATTTAGTCAAACTCTGCAAAGTAATTTCACACAAATGTTAATTACTACTTAAGTTATTTTTACTTTTGCTACTTCTGTTTATTAATGTATCTTGATTTTCAAAGAGTCTTTTTTATATGTGTGCGCGCGTGTGTACATATATATATTACTATAAATACACAGCTGAAAATTATATACAAGTGAACAGGTATTTTTTTATCCCAATATCACACAACTGATTGACTGTACATTGCCTAAGTCCTTTTAGTTATGCATTTACATGCTGAAGTTCCTTCCAAGATACTCCTAAACGTCTGTCAGTGACCAGTCAATGGTAAATATTTTTATTTCTTTTTGGGATATTGGCTAGTCTCTTCCAGCAAAAGAAGGACATAAAGTTCTTTTCAAAACTGCGCTTTTTGGAATCCAAATGTCATTGCATTAGTAGAAATCCCAGTGCTTCTCATGAAGTCCTATTGGCTGGTTCTGAAAAAGTTCTGCTTTAAAACTTAAAAAGAAGCAGCAAAATGGAATTAATTTACATGGATTAGAAGACTCACTGAGAGAATTGCATGCATCTGGTTAGTAGAACTCAAGTTCACAAAATATATTAATATTGCATTTTTTAATGCAGCTGTTTTAATTCAGTCTAATTCCATGTCTCAGCTTTATTCCTACTGTTTACCAGATCCTGTACATAGGGGTGCAGAAGGACTTGTTTTGCTAAAACTTATTGTCCAAGAGGACCTTTCAGGGTTTTTAGTTTGTTTATTTCAAAACTACATATGCAGAAAAAGTTACTGAAGTATTCTTGAACAGTATAGTTCCAGATGCAAATGCCATTTATTACAAATAAAGCAGGGTACACTGGGCAACAGTGTAAGTTTAAATGTGTTATTTATTGCACCCTTTCTTTTGCTCATTTTGGTTTACAAAGCTCATTTTCTGTGCAAGTACAAGACTTTTTATAAGTGGATATATGATGTATGCTTGGGTCAGGCCAGTTGTATTTTGTTTCTTCTGCTTATACCTTGGTTGTACATATCTTCACACATAGGTTTTGGGTTTTTTAGTTGCAATTCTCATATTTTAAAATTTGCTTTAGGTATCTAATATTACTGTACGTGAACACTGATGTAAGCTAAGAACATGTTCCTTGTACAATTGTGATAGCAAGCAATAATGTGAATATATGAAAAAACAGATATACTCTGCTTAATATTTGTATGAATGAAAAGTTGATACCACTATAAGAATAGTCTCCTCTTTTTAATCTTTTAAATACAAGTTTTATTTCAAGGTAATGTATTGCAGGTACCTTGATGCTGTGAACTATTTTTCTATGTCTTCAAAATATTTATTCTCTGTAAAATATTCTCTAGTGGGTATTATATTCCTGAATTGTTCATAGTAGGAGTGGTTTAGGAAGTTTTAAGTTTTCTTAAATCTAAGCCTTCTGTATCTGTTCCCAAAACTCATCCTTTGCTCAGCTTTAGTCTGTGGATTCCTGCTGTTCATTTTGAAAATAGCTCAGCTATGCTTTTCATACAAGTCTATTTCTTTGACTTGACAGAACATGATTTTTAATTAACAAATCCCAGTTCTGTGCTTCATCAGTCTTCTGGGTGCCACAATGGTTTCTCTCTAAAGTAACTGTTTGTAATTTTTGAAAAATCAATTTCAACCTCTTCTATAGTACCAATCTGAGTCTGCAGCACTCCTCCTCTCACCCAGAAGTATAAATTTTAACCTCAAAATAGTTTTCAGCCTGCAACAGAAGCCAGAAACCTAATGTTGAAGGCAGCTGAGACTGGGGAGGTTGGAGGTCCAGAGGAGACGTTGAAATTGAACAGAAGTCATAACTGATGATAAATGCTGATGACCAGAAATATATATTGATTTCTTTAACTGTTGGTTTTCAGTTAAATGAATACTGAATCATATGAGGTCTAGATTTTATCAAAATTTTTAGTTGACTGTACAGATAATTTGTGTCATGGATGCAGTTTCCCACTGGGGCAGAAACCTATCCCTCCATGCTAACATGGAGGAATAGGTTGGATAGGGCTTGTGATGTGTTCATAGTAGCACCACATTTAGTGTGAGCTATTTGCCTTAGTTTACTACCCAAACTTTCTGTGCTACATTCTGTGACACCACAAATACCTTGCCAGCAGCACCCAAACCCACCAACAGTAAAGCTGCTTTGAGCACAATGTGTTCTGAAACCAGAGCAACAAATAGAGTGTGGCTTATGCATTTACAAATAGTATCTCATTAGCAAAGTTCCCACATAAGCGCTAGTGCTGGTTAAGATCTTGTCTACTTTTACATGTGTTGCCAGTCATGAGCTTGGTTAGCAGGCATTTTTGTATTTTAACTATGACTTTCTCTTTAAGAACTCTAGTGTAAAGGTCCAAAGTAGAGCTCTGAGCAATTAAAAAGTTAAATCCCTTAGTAAGGAGGCCAGACTAATTCCCTCTAAAAGTATTTCTGATATTTTATTGAAACAACATCTCTGACTTAAAATACAGTCAGGAAACTTGAGAAACTGCATATATAGAAAGATGAGTTTTATCTCAAAAGTGTTATTCTCTTGTAGAGGTAGTACATTCACCTAGAAAGAATGTTATAAAATGTTTTCATACAATCCCCTTCAATTCAGGAATTACAATGATGGAAATTGAACATGGCAGGAACTTTAATCAACTGTTTAATGCCTGTGGCAGTTGTCAGGATTTTCCTTTGATGTTGCTTCTGAAATACTAAATCTATTTGTTTTGTGTGCTAGTGAGAAGACATACATTACCTTTTTTGTCCACTTGGCAAAGAATGAAGTTGCGCAGTTTGAACGGTCCAGAAGCTATAGCAGGACTTCCAGGACGCAGCCTACTCTTTGCTAAAATAAATATGACAGTGTACTAACTTGTTCAGCTTCTTGCAAGTCAGCAATTCCTACAAATAATCTTATCTATTTCAAATTTCCTGGAACAGTAAGAGTTAGGTAGTGAGTTGATATTAATCATTTAGCAAATGATGCTCATTATGCCTGTTTCACCTTTAGCCTGAAAAATTAATGGTGAAGACATCAATGACTCCCTGCAAAAGCTAATAATTATTTTTAGATGTAGAGGCCCTTAACTGGTGGATAAAGATTTCTTTCTGTAGTAGAATAGAAATAAATTCTTTTTAATCTTTTGGTGATAGGTAGAAATAAGTCCTGAGGGAGAAGAGCTTTCTGTTTGACCTACATGAAGAATTCTGTAGAATTCATCAGTTGTTAAATATCTGTGATTTGAAGTTTATACTGGGATTGGCAAACTTTACCAGAAATTAAAATGTTTATGGAGATAGGCTATAGGAAGTCAAGTAAATTTTTTGTAATAGCTCGGTAAGAGTAATTTTAATAAATTATTTATGCAAATCCAAAATTTCCCAAGATGCTTAAACCCAAGTAGAATAGATTGTAAAAACCTTTTTCAGTACTTAGAGGTAAATTATAGTCTCTAAATCAATTTAAGTGATACTTTTTTGCAACTCTCAGGACCTTGGTATTTAAATGTAGTGCTCTGTCTCTGATACAGGATTACTTAAAAGTAAGTTTTAATTTTTTTTTTTCTAAAAGTCATTATTTAGCCCTGAAGACTGTAGGGAAGAGCTTTAAAATGCAATTTCTAACTGTTTAGAAGCCCGAAGACAAGGAAAGAGAACTTTTCTTTATTCCTTTCCCTCCACCCCCCACACCAAAGTCTTAATTTTAAATTGGTCCACTTGTTTTGGGGTTGAAGCTTATGGTTTTTGAGCAGCTGGCAGTAATGCAAATTTTCCACCAAAAAACCCCATTTGAATTCTGAACAATTTAAAGAGATCACTTTAATTAAAGAGGCAAAAGACATTTTAAGCAAAGTAAATCCCTGATTCTTTTAAATTCTCCCAGCGCTGCTGTTGAGTAATTAAAAGAAGGATCATGATGACCCTACATTAGGTCAAAATCCAGATGATTTTGGGTAAAGGAAATGCTCAATTAGGGAGGTCTCAGAGCCCCAAACCTCTTGAATTCATAGTAGCAACTTATTAATAGTAAGTGGTGCTGGCTAGTTTTGTATCCCTGACTAAAATCATTTATGTTGTTCTTCAGAAACCTTGCTTATGAAAAGAATGCAGTTCAGAAATAAGATCTGTATTCATCACTGCTAATTTGTCGTAATCTCTGTGCTTTTCCCTAAAGCCACATTGCATTTCCATCACAAACAGACAAGTGTATGATCGTTATAATGCCTTTAATAGCCATATTGTAGGTAGAAATATTAACTTCTCAGGGACTAATAGGGAATATGAAAATGGAGTTAATGAGCTGAATGCCTGTCTGCATGAAGGCTTACTTTGCAAATGTCACCCTAGAAACCTGATTGTAATATGCATGACCATTATGAATGTTATCAATATACAGTTATGAGAGCTTCTTTAACCCTGTATTATTAGGCTGCTGAATGTCAAAATATGTTGGATAAGGATAAATGAAGGGTTTTTTCTGATTTCAATGGAGTGATTATTTCTAATGGTGCTACCTTCTTAATTCCCGTGTTTATTCTTTGTAAAGTTCTCTCTGAATAGGCTGGGTGAGTCAGGGGATACTGATGTAATGAGAAAACAGAATCATTCTTCTTAAGGAAGAGGAAAAAACTGAAGGGGATAAGTACTCTGGAAGTGAAAAAAATCACTGCTGTACACATGCATTTATTCTTCATTTGTTACAGATATCCATTTGTGTTGTTGGTAACAATACTTTGCAGTTCATTAATTTTTGAACTTTTGTCTTTTTGCACACTAATGTTTCAGTCAGTGTGAGCTTAATTAGAGACTATATTTGAAAACTTAAAAACCCCTGAATGCTTGCATGAAACTTCTTATGTTAACACTTGTGCTGGTGTATGTATCTCCACCATATGACACCTGGGTAATATATCTCCTTTATAAACTCCATTTTACTGTTTTCATGAAAGTTGTAATCTTAAAAAGTCTTCTGCTTTGTTTAGGTCATTAATATTTTATTAAGATTTATTTTCTTGAAAAAAGATTTATAAATGCTTGGGTCCTCAGAATGTAACAGACCATTTAGAATGATTTAGTGAGGCAAAAGATGAAACATAGGAATTAAGAGAAGCAACACCCAAAAGCTTGAGTTTGGAGATTAGGTTTGGAGTTTTCTGAGTATGATGGAAAATAGTTTTGAACTGAATGAAATGGTATTGAATAATGCAAGTTAAGTACAAGCTAGCAGTCCATTTCAGTAATTACATAGACTATGTTAATTTCTATTTTTTTTAAATTTTAATAAGTATGTTATTAATTTATTTTGGTTATGCTGTAGTTGATAGACGATTCTGCTATTATACAAAATAATAGTGGAGAAGGTAAGCTTCCTTCTAAACTCAGTGTCTCTTCATTTAAAATAACCCGAACAAAATGGAATTGCTGATGAGAGCTGTGCTGTGAGTGCGGAACAGTCTTTTCCTAAGCTGGAGCCTGTAATGCATGGCTAATTGTTTCCAAAGAAAATTGTTGACTTGTCCAGACAGTTCCTGTCAACTGACAGTATATCTAAGGCCCACAAGTAGGATCCAGTTAGTAGAATTTAAGTTCAGGTAAGTAAGAGAGACTTTTGTCATTATTTGTAGCTTTTAATGGAGAAGGGAATCATGGACAAATGCTCACTTTTGGAGGGCAAATAGTAGAGATTTTAATGTTTCTTGAAACATGCTTTTTTGTTATTGTTTCCTCCTCATTTATAACTTTGTCACTGAAAGTTACTTTGCCTCATGCTGAAAACGAGACTTAGTGGTCAGCTGAGGATTTTTGGTTTTTGTTACAGTGGTTTAGGTCTGTGAATCCATTTTTAAAGTCACATTTAGAATTTTTTCAAAAAGTCATATCCTGATGCAATATAACTGATACATTTAGTGGCTCTATGTTTAAACTGATTTCATTATTACTGGTATAAATATCTAACTCATCCACTGCAAGTGCTTATCTCTGATCCTTCTGTGCTTGCAGCAGACTTTCTAACTTGTAAGTACTGTACCTGCTGGTTAATATTGTCAATGAACAGTTTGGGTCAGTGACATGACAAGGAATGCAGAGTAGTTCTTGGTTTGAAAAGTGCAACTCAGATTCTTGTTTTTATAAAAGATGGAGTATGGTAGTCAGAATAGCAAACTAATTCCAAATATAAATTTGAAAGAGAATAGTAAGCTGCAAAACAGTGCCTAAATGTTGTGTGCTAAATTAGAGCTGTGTAATTCATGTTGCTTTAAAAAAAATTTGCAGAGAATTGCATCAGATTGTGTGTGCTTAGGAGAAACCTCTTATAAAGGAGAAATATATAAAACCGTAATGGTAAATAAGTCACCGAAAGGATGTTACCTTTCAAGAGAGCAAACTTAAACCCCAGTATTTTGGAGTTAAAAATTCAGTTGTATTAAAAATCCATTTCAGGCAGAAAATGCGTAAGCAATAATTTAACCTAGAACTGGATATTAAAGAAGCTGCTATTTACAGAGAGACTTGATGTTAATTTTGCCTGTCGAGCATCTCTTCTCATAAAGAGTTTAGAAAGTTAGGGTTGCTGTGACTTCCACTGTTATAACATTCCTCTTCAAATATTTTAAGTCTGGGTGAGAGACTGAAAAACTTACAAGCCAGTGCTGTGTTCACAGGGTGCATGGCTTTGGGAGGAGAAGATGGGAAGAAAAGGACTTTTTTTAAGGCTGCACAATTGTATATATACATATTTAAGAGTATTTAACCGTGTCTGCTAAATTACTGAAGTTAATCTATTGTTGAATTATAGAATATTATTTAATGCATCAACATTGGTTTTTCCTGACCTGACCCGGGATTGGAATGGACTCCAATATAATTTTTTTAAAGCATTTCTTAAGTTGTATGTATTACAAACTAATAAAATAATTGTTAACGTATCTACTAAGCCTTGACATTTTTCATCTGTGTTGGGGGAAAGGGGATGTTAGGGAAAAGAAGAAAAAGGCAGAAAAACCTGAGAAACTGCCATATCATGCAGTGGTCTCCCCTTTTTTCCAGATGATACTTTTTTAGTCTGAGTTGGGGGGAGGTTGGGGTGTGGAGTAAGAGAAAATGCTTTTGGATAATTTAGGTGACTCTAGGACCCGAGTTACCAAATCACAGGCATCTCCTGTCTTAAGTGTTACAAACCGGGTTTTCATTAAGTTCACTTTGGAGTTCCTCAAGCTTTTCAAGCCCTAATAATAGTAGGATTTATTATATGTGCTATCATCATGGTTGAATGGTGATGTTGAAGCTGTTTGTATGCTTTTTTTGGGTTTTGTTTAATATACTAGTGTTCTCAAACAAGATATACTTTTCTTCTCATTGAGGCAGACACCACCTATTCAGAAAGGAATCATTCCTGTCTATGCAGTTCACATAGTTTTAAGACGATCTGAAATGAAATGCTGGTTAACCTGAGCCTTATGAACAAAAATTAACTCTGCTCTCTCCACTGTGCTGAGGACAGCCTTGTTTCTCATCAGTCAGCCGCTTTTCCTTGCATGAAACATTTTACATCTCTTTGGTTACTCTAGTGTGGAAGTCTTGACACCCTCTTTATAATGTGCATGTGTATAATGTCCGTAACATATATGGGGGGTGTTAGACGTGCACATGTCCGCAGAGTGCGGGTAGGGAGGGCTCTCCCGCCCGGCGCTGTGAAGCATTCCGGGTGTTGTAATGTGGGCTTGCAAAGCGGTATGATACAATGTTGCTGAGCAGAAAAGCGCACGATAGATTTAATGTAGCCAATTGTGTACTTTTGAAAAAAAGAGTAACTGTTCAGTGTGAGTTAATTTTGGATTTTTTCAGCATCTCTCTTTTAGGCTTTGTGCTGCATTCTTCTAGACAAATGCGTATTCCATGTGGGCCACTGTTCTGCTAAATGCTCTCAGTTCTCCTTTTGCAATCAAGATTATGTTGCTAAGGAGATTTTGCTTTTATTGGTGCCATTGATTTGTGTTAATACGTTTTGAATACCTCTCGGTATTCTTCCGTAGACAAGGCCAAAAGAAAAACTTCCCTGAGTTTCCCGATTTACATCACAAATGGAGCGGTGGTGTAATGAAGCCGATATAAAGTGGGCAGTTGAAAGGGAACCAAAGAAGGGCACTCAAGTGAGAAATGAAGAACTGTGCCGAGAGCGGTCTGCGGGCCGTCCCCAGCCCAGCTGCGGGAGCGGGAGCGGGCCGGGCCCGGCGCCGGGGCAGGGGGACAGCCCGCTCCTCCGGCCGCCCGGACCACCCACTCGCCGCGCCCCGCACCGCGGATTACCCGCGGCTTCTGCCCGCGGTGAGAAAGGCCGGGCATGGAGCACCGGCGGGAGCGCCCTCCCCGAGCCGCGCCCCGGCCCCCCGAGCCGCGCCCCGGCTCCCCGCGGCTCTCGGCTGCGGCACAAAGGGCTCGGGACCCGCTCCGGCGAGGCACCGCTGCGGCCGCGCCCTGCGGACAGTCCGCACTCGGCCGAACCGGCTTTGTGGCGCCCTGGGCGCTGCTTGGTCTCGCCGAGCCTGCCCTGCCCTTTGGAAACAAACAGGCAAACAACACCGCTCGAAAAAAGCGACCTCACGAGACAAACACAAAAAATCCCTCCAGAATAAACCAAGCAGTTTAAACAAAAAAGATTAATATAAAACCACCCAAATCCTTTGAATCCCGTGTTCATAGATGGCTCAACAGAAGACAAGCCCCAGGAGGACATCAGGCCTTCTGCTGTCGTGTACGAGGACCCTCATTGCCTGCTCTGGCTCTTCCACATGAAAAGGATGAGCTTGTGAAAGACTCTAAGACTGCTACTTTTTTTATTTGAAAAGATTATTCAGATAACATTCACACCGAAAAGCCAAAAAGTGTTCCAGGGCTTGCTGTCGCAGAGATCTGCCTGTGGTGTTCTAAACCCCTGCCCCCTGCTTTGCATTGGGATGGCACCAAGAAGGGCAGTGTCTTTGTCCACAAACAAGGTAAAGGAGCAGTGTCTGTACTTGCAAAGCACGGTGCTGGTTGCGCTGCAGGTACTCAGGGATGAGGATTTGTGTTATGCAGCCCGGCAGGAGTCGTGGGAAGCAGTGTGAGCCCTGTGCCATGTGCTGTGAATGAGCTGAGATGGTAACTGGTTTCAGGCACCTTATTTAGGTTTTGGCTTTCCCCAAGGTAGAAGTGACCTGTAGTCACAACATCAGATAACTTCTGATCCAAAGAAGCAAATGTGATTTATATATAGAAAGGGTTGCTCTACCTTTTGCATCAGAACCAGCAGTCTGCTTTATGTTGTATATTGCTTACTGCAAACACGTCCCATTGTATGATGTAGGCTTAGCTTGCTGCTTTGCATTGGTCAAGCCAGAGGTCTTCGTTCTTAGGCTATTGATTACATTATATGTATAGTAAACTTTATGGCTCATGCTCTTGCTCTCTGCAGTATAAAGCCCCTGCCAGGAGTTTGGGAATCCAGGCTTGCTGAATGGATGGAAGGAGTAGAAGAATTCAGCCTCTTTACTCATTTTTGAGGGGACCTTTTGAGGACTCCAGGTGTTAAGTGACTTTTTCCTGTTTTTTGCCTTTGAAGATCTGTTTAATAAAAGTAACATAAGGACAGCCATTCTGTCTGAATGATGGGAAGATCATTTTAGCAGTGGGTCTTAGGATTTTATGCCATTCTGTTTTAATATCACAGTTCTAAGTGAAATACTTCACTGTGTTTCAAGAGTGTATGCCAAAACACATCTTTAATTTGTTGGGGTTTTTTCATACCTTTTCCAATACACTCTGTGGAAAGGGTCTGTTTTACATGATATAATGAGTTTTGAGGTTAATGAGGATAAGGCACAGAATTCCTACTGTATTATGTGCCATTGAGCATACAGTAGAAATAAACTGAGAAGCAGACAGTGTTTTAAAATCCTCTTTCATTTAGGCATTTTGTTTAGCATTCAACATACAACTACGTTACAAGATTAGCTGATTTTAATGACTGTCCTATAATCAGTTAAATGGAAGTATGTGGAAAACCTAAAAAGATTATATTTGTGGAGACAGTCTGTTTACATTGTTACACCTCAGCTAAGAGGATACTTAGCATGTATGATGCAGCTAATAGAAAAATGTGGAAGGCCAAAGAAACCTTGAAGACAATTGGATCCAGCCCATTCTTTCTCTCCCCACAATGCAAGCTCTGATGACTTGGTATTTTAATTAATGTCAACCCTTACCATCAGTGCTCATGGGAACAATCATTAAACCAACACAAAAACATTTTAAATGGCTGGCAACCTACCAGATACTGAGCTAAGCATTCCCATGGTAGAGTGGATGGTTTCATAGCCAATTCTGCACTGGATTAAATAAGTACTCTAATAGTAGTGGCTAGAAAGGCTGTTATTTTCATACTAAACAATGCAGTATGGTTTCTAAATTCTTCTATTTTAAAATGTTTTTATATTTACTCACAACACTAGTATAAATGTAATTTGTATGGATGTGGTTGAATTTTACTCTTTGTTTTTACTAAAACTTGGTTTTTTTCTTCCTGTCCCTTTTCTTTTTGGTTTCCTTGCTGCTAAACCAAAACTATATATATATGATTTTCTCTGGGATAGTGCACATGATCAGACACAGCCTAAATCAACAATTGGTTTCCAATGTAGCTTAAAAAACTGCTGGCCAAGTGAATTTAAAAACTGGACAAATAATGCATTTTTGGTTTTGTATTATGTTACTTTTTCTTGGTGGGATCTGGGTCATGTCTCTAACTCCCTAATAGGTACTCTGTTGTCCTCAACGCTGCAATATTTGCTTGCCAAGTGTACTAAGTAGCCTGATCTTTCTTATTCCTCGAAGGTCGTTTTCCCTCCTCCCATCTTCTGTGTTTGCTGTTTGCTCAAATTGTTTAAACATGGAGCTCAATGACAGGCTATTAGCGCTGACTGGAGCCACACATAATGTGGCCACATGTTGTGTAAGCTTCACAACTTGTCTGCTAATTCGCCTCAGGCCTGACCTGAAGTACCCTTGCTATTCTAGCTCTTAGCTCTTCCCCATCGGAGATAGACACTCATGCTAACTCGTATGACACATTGGTGAGGTCTTTGATTTGGGACCAAATCCTGTCTCGCTTTCAGCCGAAGGTTGTGCCATGGCAGTCAGTGAATCTGCCTTAGGAAGAGGACAGAGCCAGCTGTGCTGTAAGGATGGGGATGAGGATGAGAACTCTTCTGATGCAACCCATTCAGCCTGCGGTTGGAGCACATTGGACAGACAGTGCAAGAGGAGCTGCCTTCCTCTGCCCGTGGTTGTGTGAATCCCACTGGTGGATCCTAGGGAAAATACAATTTCCAAAGAAAGTACACAAGCTACGAGGAAGTAACATGGCAAGGGAAGCTCAGGCTGGCAAGTGGAGAGCATACTCAATTTCCTTCTTGTCATTAGGCTTTTTGATGCCACTGTGATGGGTACAGAAATGGGGAGGGGATATTTCAGTCAAGTGGGAACACAAAAAGAGCAGCCCATTTAGGAAGGAAACGAGCATAATGAAATACATACAGAGAAGCTCAGAGAATGTACTTTTATAAATGAACCTAGAAGGATCCAGGTAATGAAAAGTGAAAAGATCAATGTAGATGTGTAGCACTGACATCCAAAAAGGAAATTAATTGGAGAGATGGATTTCAGATGATGAGGTACATTAATTAGGAAGAGAGGTGCGTGGTAGATTAGGCAATAGGATTGATAGATTGATATGGCTGATCAAGAGAATGGAAATAAATAGAGGAAACCTTTAAAAAACAACGGGAGCCCAAGCAACAGTGTATAAATAGTGTTAAAAAAGACTATAAAGCCAAGAACAGACTAGAAACGGGAATATGAAAGTTTTGGGAGGGTGGCATTTAGGAGAACATTAAATAGTAAAGCTAATGAAAATGAGCAAATTCTGAGCAAGGGAAGGCAAATAGCAGAGAAAGAAAAAGGAAATTCAAAAGACCGGGAGGGAAAGGTGTTAGAGGTGAAAAGAGGAGAGTTATGTGAATTAAAATCATGGAGGAAAAAACAAAATGGTAGAGCAAAAAGATGGGGATGGATGGGGGGAGAGAAGGAGTAGGAAAAGTGTATATGCAGTGTACAGTCTGTGCTCATCTCTTTAGAAATACCTTTAAACCTTCTACAATGTCGACAGCATGGGAAAACTGCAAACCCCAGGATCACCAGCTTTGTTTCAGTGTATCCATTTCATCCTATGTGATGAAAAATTGGCAAGATCCTTACCATTCCCATTTAGTGATTTTTAAGTCATAGGAAGAACTCTCACCCCATTTTATTCTTCTTTCTGTATCCTGTCACCCTGAAACACTTCCAGTGTTAAGTCCCACATATATCTCAGAGTCCGAGACCCACTACACGCTCTTTTCAGATCCTTGAGCTTTTTCTCATTCACAGCTTAAATTCCCTGTCACCGGGAGATAACGAGTAGCAGGGGAGGCTCCATTTTATCCTTAATATGCTGGTGCAAACATCTTTTCCCGTTAAACTGTGATTTTTTTTCCCCCTGAAGATGAAGGGTTGTTTTCAAAAGCATTGTCATGATCTAAGGGTTTCCCCCCCTCCAATTCAGTTTATGACCCACATTATGAATGTAGGCTGTAAAACCTTCAGTTGTTACAATGTCCAGAAAGTTTCTGGCAAAGTCATCATCTGTTTCGTAAAGGTGAAATTTGCTGCAGACAGATGAATAGAGTTTTTCTAGCTGAGGCATATAATTAGACCAACAGAATTTTAATGCAAATTCCTCCCCTAGGAATAATGAGCAAATATACAGAATTTAGCATGCCATGCCAGACCACGGGCTAAGGACAGATGTTCAAAGGATCTATAAAAAAATTGAAGCCAGGCATTTAAAAACAATTTAAAGTTGATGATGCCAAGTCTGTGACAAAGATCTTGTCTTTCCTTGAAATGCAGGCACAGAGTGTGCAGTGCTCTAATTTACATAGCAAATAGGTGTTCTTATTTCTAAAATAAAGCTTAAAAGTTTGAATTAGGAAAGTAAGCTTGTTTCCCTATGTGCTGTACAAATGTGTGTGCTAGAGATGGACCTTATTTCAAAGAATACGCAAGTAGTTAAACAAAAGAGGCAAACAGAAAAGCTGAATACAAGCAAAGTATCTTGTTAGTTCCCTCAGAAATAATGGTGCTTCCTCATAATTCCCCCCGCTCATTTCAACCGTGCCAAAGCTAGCCCTGCCTGTCACCGCTAACGCATACCAAGCATCCTCTGTCACCCACACAGCAAGGATTTAGTTGGGGGGAGGTGTGTGTTAATCAACAGGATTCTTCTGTGTTTTTTTGGTTTTGGTTTTTTTTTCTTTTGAGAAGCAATTGTCTTTCTCAGGTCTGGTATGAATAAAAAGAAAAAGTAAAACCAGCATAGCTGACACAAAAAAACTCATAACACTTTGGTGTTCTTCTCAAAATACAAGGCATCTCACCCCTGAAAATTTTGCTTCTGTCTAGTAGCATATAGATGTCTTCCTTTTCCCCATTCAGGTTAGTTGAATGTTAAAGCTGATTTTCAAAGATCCTCTTTCTTTCACCCTAGTCAACAGAGAACTGACTCAGCATCCTAACAACAATGCATTTAGAGCAGGCATTAGTTTTGAAAATGTTGTTTCAACTCTGTGAGAGACCATGGCAACAAAGATAAGATGAAGATCTTTGAAGAAACCTTTGAATACTGTTTAGAAGAAGGAGAATGGATAGGAAAACAGAGGGAAAGAGAGTAGGATTCATTTGCTTCGTAGTGATGCTACCATTTTCAGAGGCAGTACTAATTCCTATAATAGATTTCACTCCTGGGCAAAGAATGCTACCAAATAGCCCCGAATGAGTGCCACTTCCCATTGAGATAAAGTCTAGGGTTGTGCCGAGGGTTTTTTCCCTGTGTTTGTTTTGACAAGTAGATTCTTTTGCTTTATCTCTCTTAAACAAGAGAAGTTTTAAGGCTTAAAGATTTGAGCCCTCTGAGAAATCAAAACTTCAGTCTTTGAGATTGTGCTAAGTATATTTACTCAAGATTTATGACAAATCCCACAGAAGTAAGGAGAATGCTTAATACAATTCAAATAGGCTGGAACTTACCATCTAAATAAGGACTAATCTACTGCCTGCCTGTGCTTCCCTAGGAAGGGACACCACCAATCCCAGTGTAAAACAAAAGAGGATTTTAGGGAAATAGAGAGTCTGAAAATCCTCATAGTCTATTCATGGGTTGTCTCCTTTTAACTGACATTTCAAAAGTTATGCCCGCTCATGACAAATGCACTTTTCAGGTTTTGCAAGTTTTATTCTTTTTATGATTTTCAGTCCATGCTAAGAAAATCCTATAATACTTTATCTTGCTCTAGCTACAAACATGGAAGAATTTTGATCAAAGGAGACTATTTTAACAGCTGTCTTTCAAGGCAACATGTGCAGCTCTCTTGGCAGCTTCAGCTAGTAAGGTTGGAAGAAAACAGAAGTCTTTGCTTGTTTGTGGTGTCAAAAATATTGAATATACCATTTTTGCTTGGTGCTTTTCAGGATCTCAAAGCCATGGTCAGGCAATAAAAAAGCTCTGCATCATGAACCCTTAATTTAGGTTAAAGAAATCAGGATGATTGCTTCTGTGGTTTGTCTTTTTGTTTGTTTGGGTTTGGGGTGTTTTTTTTGTGGCTTTTACTTTTTTCATAATGTGCCTTATCTAGCTATTTTCATCAGAAATAGAATTTTGTTTTCTTTGATAAATATGGTCTGGGATTAGCTACAGAAGAAAAGGAGGGACTGTTGCTCTTTTTGCCGAAACAGGGAAGAGAGACTCCCCTCCCATTACCTTTTCACAGCTGGGGAAATGAACACTTCCATTATGCTGGACAATGTGGAGCAGAAGTAGCAGGTGGTGACTGCTACTAATCAGGAAGTTAAGTAATAACCATGCTTGAGCACTTTCTAAAGGATTACTGTTTATGGGAAGATTTGGCCCCTATCTGGGCACCACTGGAAAGAAAACAGAATGAGAAAGACGACGCCTATTAGTTACAAATTTTCCAAGCCCTCCCCAGCTCCATACACATATACACACACTGCCTGCTGCCTACCCTGTACTGCCCCAACCTGTTCAAATGACTCTAGCAGACAACTGGTAAACCCATAAGAATAGCTCCTTCACATAATCCTGTCCCTTCCCCTTAAAAGCCAGCCTTCCCCCTTGCACACTGGCTGGTTCCCCCTGTGAGCTGTCACTTGGCTGATCAAAAGGAACTTGATTCACCTGGGATAGGCTTACAAATCAAAGTCCTCAACTTTTAACAGCACTTGTTGGCGGGGAAGGAAAGGAAACTATTATTACCACTTTTACTCCAGGAATTATTCATGTATTCTCTGACAGATGCCAATAAAATGGCCTAGATTTGCTGAAGAGTTGTAACTCTGTGTCACAAATCCATCTCCATAAGACATCACAATGCTAATTCTCCAACATGAAAAAATCACAGAATGGTTTGGGTTGGAAAGGACCTTCAAAAAGCCTGTGTTCCACCCCTTCTGCCATGGACAGGAACATCTCTCACGAGACCAAGTTACTCAAAGCCCTGTTCAATGTGATTTTGAACAGTTCCAATAATGGGGCATCCCCAAATCCTCTGGGCAACCTGTTCCAGTGTCTTCTCATCCTCACTGGAAGCAATTTGTTCCTTATATCCAGTATAAACCTACCTTCTTTCAGACTGGTCCCTCTGACCACCAAATCTTATTGGCTTCATTGTTGAAGATAGGAGAAACTTTCCATATCCTCAGGTAGGTCACAGTTTGAGAGACACTGTTACAGACCTCCAGTTTTAATGTCTCTCTTGCTTTTATGTCAACAGTGATGTGTCACCCAGACATACAGATGCAAAAGTAAATAAAATTCGATAAATAAATCCAGCCCCTGGAACTGCAGAATTCATGAGCCTCTTCAGTCTCCTGGATGCAGGGGGGATTAGGAACCCAAGTACTGACGTGGGGGTCTGTTGTGCAGGGTTTTTTTTCTTTGTTTTGAGTTTTTTTGTGGAATTTTTGGTTTTGGTTTGGGTTTTTTATGGTGAGGGAGGAGTGAGTGGTCTAAATGACTGTGCTAAGTAAGGTTGATATTTTTAAATTTTTGGATCAATATAGGGCATATCATTCTTTTATGCTATGAATTTCAGATTTTCAGGTCTCCCCTCTGGACTAATGTGTTTAATTAGGTGCGACCCCTGGACTTTGCTATACTGCCAGCATGTTCTTGAACCATAAAAGAATAGCCTAAACACCACCAAGTACAGACCCTTCTGAATTTGCCACAACTCCTCCAGGACAAAACCTTCTTTTAAATACTGTTTGTTCCAGCCATTTCAGTACTGCTGTTCACTTTCTTATCTGTTGACATGGAGGCTTAGCTTCCTCAGAACATTTTTGTCTGAAAGATCATTATTTTCTTTTCCAAGCATCCCATGAACAGACCAATTGTACTTCATCAATTTTAAATTTTGACTGTCTGCCAATTGCTTTCAAATCTAAAGCCAATCAAAATTTAAGGAGATTCAGAAAACAGTGAAAGAGGAGCACATCCACTTCAAAAAGGTTAACCAACTGTTTATTGTTGTTTCATTTTGTTTCAGGCTTTATAATGATGGCTTTCAGCATTTTTGCTCTGTTTATGTGTCCTTGTTTAAAAGTCAGGGCTGCGGCTGCCCTTCCCCAGGCTACAGACACACAAGTGGGCTGCTGTGCCGTTCATCATTCACATTCGAGCCTCTGCTTACTCTGGAGTCCAGTCTGATGAATAATTGCCAAGAAAGATGCCTTCTGCATTTATGTGGAGGGACTTCACTTTCACAGCTGCTATTTGTCATAAATATTGTGACTTGGAAGCATCACATAATGTCTGTGGGGTTTTGTGGGCATCTAATTTTGCTTGTTTTAACAGACCACAGATAAGCCTGATAGTTGGTTACAGACATGTCTAACCTAGCTGTATGTCAGGAAAATAATAAATTCTGTTAGTACCTAGAATAACTAGCGTCCAATGCTACTTAGCTTCTCAGGACTGAAATAATTTGTGCCGTAACACCTCTGACATCAATATGATCCAAGAAGGATGAGTTTGCTGAAATATTCTAAAAATTGGAAAATTCTACATGTATATGAAATGATGTAAAAACCTACTGCTGCATGTCAGACTTTTTACTGACCACAGGGCCTGTATCTTCTGAGGCCATCAAATGCATGAGCAGGCCTGCTGACCTTCATGGTCATCAGGAAACTTTCTGCCAGTAGGAGGCGGGGGCAAATGCTTTACACTGCTTTACAGTGACACCCTGATTTCTGCACTCTCCCATTTTGGCATCCTACTGAGAATTTGAAAAATGAGTGCTTTCCTGTGATACCTTACAATTATTTCTCGTTATCCAAACTAAGACAAAAGCATTGCACATGGGCAGCTTTGTTTTTTTCAAGGTGGCTACTCTTTGTAGTTGTGATTGTTTTTTTATAAACTAGGCATTTCTGTGCTATTCACTCGAGACTGAAAACTTTAGAAAAATACTGGGTTTGAAGAATGAATTTCCTCCTCCTATCAACAATAGGAATGGTTTGGAAGGTATTTTGTCTGTAATGGAAAAACAAACAGTAAAATATTTATGGCTACTCATGTAAATGTAAGACAGGCTTTTTCCATACTCTTCGTGTTGAATAAAAGAGTTTGGCAACAGATGGAAGACTAACATTGCTAACAGTTTAATAATGAACAGTACAGAAAATGAATGCTGCCATTACTATGGTAGTTGAAGGGGACAACAAAGCCTTATGGGGTTTCATTTTGGACCCCTAGGAAATAAAAGGTAACGGAGGCAAACAGGTTCATTCTGTGCCCCATGCACTTGGGTATTGGCAAGGCAAAAGGAGAGCTAGGAGACAGTCTCAACTGTGGTAAGTCAGGTTGTATACACAGAAGGTATGCGTACATGCTTAAAGAGTGGGGTCAAAGTAGAAAATAACTTTTCAGAAATTGGCTTAAGCCATAAGACTGCATCTGTGTCCATAAGGGGAGGAAAGAGGAGCCACGACACACTGCTTTTCTTCTGTCAAACTCAAAATGAGAAATGTTGCCCAGGTGCCAGTGTCTTGGAGAGAATATCTAGGCTGTGAAACAGCCTCAAGAGAGAGGAGATTAACTCAAGCTGCAAGGAAGAGTCTCTGTCTTAGGGCAAAATTGCAACCATACTTCTCTCTCTGATGTTCCCAGGGTGTTGTCTTCAGCTTCTCTCCAGTCAGTGTGCTGGTGGTTGCAAGACCTTTTCAGGTACATCTAATTCTCCCTTTGCAATGTGTTACATTATTTTCTGCAGGAAATATGGTGTCCAGCTCAGGAATTTAACTCTGGAAAACATAAGCTGGAAGTTATGAGTGGCAATGAGGAATATAATTTTTGTGGTTCAGGCTATAAGCCAAGGTAGATCTGCTGTGACTGTACATGGTTCATTTTCCTAAGAAATCAGTCTAACTCTCTTCATGCTTTCTTACTGTTGAAAAGTTGAAAAGAGAAATTGTGGAAAAGTACAAAATACCTAGGAAAGTGAAGGGCATATGATTTTAATTATAGTTTACTTTTTAGTATAATAAATGAAATCTGAATGATTGCAAAGCACCTACTAAGTAAATATTTCTATATTTAAGCTGATAGTTTGTGGGATGCCATTTTGAAGTACTAAGGTGAAAAAATGACTAAGCTGTAAAGTGCTTAAGATTTATATAGGTCTAAAACATGCAGAAGGAGAAATTTTTTTCATAGAATTGATGCACTTTGTGTGGGGTTCAATAAAATTTTCTTTCTCTTCAAGAAGCTTTGCTTAATGTGAACAGATTTTGTATAGAGGAGGCAGACTGTGAAGGAACAGAAAGACCTGGTCTATTTTCTTTGGAAGTCAGTTTTAACCTGCTTCCAACAGAAAATCACCAGATTGTTTGGTCTCTGGTTTGCCTATTTCAGTGCTGGGGTTCTGTGCTCTTGTCCTCCTGGGAGAGCTCCTTTCCTTCCCTGTCTCCCAGGCTGTTGGTAGCATCATTAAACACCGTAACAGTTTAGACAGAATAGTGGTGAAGTACACATTGCAACAAAAATCACAAATGAATCTTCAATGTGCAGTGCAGGGTTCTTGCCTGATTGAATTGCCAAGCTAACCAATAAGATATAGCTTTTAATTTTTAAATGCAGAACTATTTTTGATCAATATTCAATATATCTTTGTTAAATGATGTTTTGCAATATCTAATACCTCTAAGGCGTATATTATAAATATACTAGTAGTAACTATATGAGAAATCTTAATCTGCTTTTACTTTTGTGTGAAGTACAAAATATACTCTTAGATGTGGTTTAGGTAATTACAAGAATGGCATATCTGATGGAGGTGCACAATGAGGCAAGCTCTCAGTATCCACACATTACAAAAGAAGTGTGAATTCTACACCTGCAATCTTAATTGAAGTTAAAGTTTGCTAGCCTGCATGGACCACCAGTATCATCTAAAGAAGAAAAAAGGAACAAATGTTAAAGTCATTGAGCATCCCACCCACGCTTCTGCCCATTAGTTCCACTCAGCCTGTACTAACACTGCAGTTGTGCACCAGCAGTGTGCTACGACCATCTGGCTAACCCCAGAAAGACATGTGGGCAGCTTATCTTCAAAGATGAATACCAGCTTTTAGCAACAGCACTAACAACTGTATCAAGCCAAAGAATGGAAAATAGATCTCCTAAGTTCATCTTCTTCCATAAAAGACAAAATGACCTGGGGTTGACAGCGCCATTTTAAATGAAGACACTTGGTCAGATTTGCCTGTTTCTTTGTAAAATGTGTGATACAGCTAATTATAGTTAAAGAGCATCAATTATGGCATGAATTTGTAGGATGTATTAGCAGATGAATATTTTTCTTTGCCTAGTGAAAATGAGAAATGCCCTATGGAGATAAAAGATGGGAAAATTACTCATAATTCCTGTGATCTTTAGCATTCTTTTCCTAGTAAGCACTACATAATTACTGTGAGCTGTTTTAAACTAATTTTGGAGATGTCTTCTTTAACTTTTGCAAGTGTACATTTACCTTTTAAAAAAGTTTGGACAGAGAGGTAGAACATTTTCATTTCAAATCAAACCATGTAGCCCATCCAGCAATGAGAAGTGTCGCATTGTTTCCTGCTTACCTGTTGTGAAGCTAATGTGTTCCAGAAAGGATAGAGTTACCTGAACATCTGAATTCTTACAAGGAAGATGAGGGTGAAGTAGTTTTTAATCATTTTGACTCTATAAATGGTGCAAAACCAAGTGCATGGAATAAAGATTTGCATATCAGGAAGTGTGTTGCTTCATTCATCACCCAAAGAAAGAATTGTGAATCATGCATACAAACTGAGATGCTTTCTGCCTCTTGGCCATATTATTTTTCCCCATTCACTTTATGTGAAAGAGGAAATGACTTGTCATCTCCCTTAAAAGAGCACATCGTCTGCTTTGTTAAATGATTCTGTAAGAATCACAGACTCACAAAATGGTTAAGGTTAGAAGGGACCACAGTGGGTCATCTGGTCCAACCTCCCTGCTCAAGCAGGGTTGTCCTACAGCAAATTGCTTGGGATTGCTTCCAGATGGTTCTTGAATATCTCCAGTGAGGGAGACTCCACAACGTCTCTGAGCAATATGTTCCAGGGCAATCTGGCAATCTGATCCAACACCACTGTGACTACTAGATCATGGCACTAAGTGCCACATCCAGTCTCATCTTAAAAACCTTCAGAGATAGTGAATCCACCATCTCACTAGGCAGGCTATGCCAATGCCCGATTATTCTGTAAAAAATTTCTTCCCAATATCTAACCTAAACCCCCCCTGGCAGAGCTTAAGCCCGTGCCCTCTTGTCCCATTGCTGGTTGCCTGGGAGAAGGGACCAACCCCCACCTGGCTACAACCTTCTTTCAGGTGGAACTTACTCTGTGTCAGTTTCTGCCCTTGCCTTTTGTCCTATTGCTTGGAACCNACTTGTCATCTCCCTTAAAAGAGCACATCGTCTGCTTTGTTAAATGATTCTGTAAGAATCACAGACTCACAAAATGGTTAAGGTTAGAAGGGACCACAGTGGGTCATCTGGTCCAACCTCCCTGCTCAAGCAGGGTTGTCCTACAGCAAATTGCTTGGGATTGCTTCCAGATGGTTCTTGAATATCTCCAGTGAGGGAGACTCCACAACGTCTCTGAGCAATATGTTCCAGGGCAATCTGGCAATCTGATCCAACACCACTGTGACTACTAGATCATGGCACTAAGTGCCACATCCAGTCTCATCTTAAAAACCTTCAGAGATAGTGAATCCACCATCTCACTAGGCAGGCTATGCCAATGCCCGATTATTCTGTAAAAAATTTCTTCCCAATATCTAACCTAAACCCCCCCTGGCAGAGCTTAAGCCCGTGCCCTCTTGTCCCATTGCTGGTTGCCTGGGAGAAGGGACCAACCCCCACCTGGCTACAACCTTCTTTCAGGTGGAACTTACTCTGTGTCAGTTTCTGCCCTTGCCTTTTGTCCTATTGCTTGGAACCACTGGCCAGAACCTGGCTCCATCCTCTTGACACCCTCTGATGCTCCCTCAGTCTTTCCTTGTAAGAGAGATGCTGCAGTCCCTTAATCATTTTTGTCACTCTCTACTCCCTCCAGGATCTCCATGTCTCTCTTGTACTAAGGAGCCCAGAACTGGATGCAGCACTCCAGATGTGGCCTTACACCCCTCTACCAAAATCAGCATCTCTGGGCCTCTATGCTAAGCTGAGTAGAGGGGTAGGATCACTTTCCTCAACCTGCCAGCAATGCTCTTCCTTGTGAATCTCAGGATACTATAATTCTCCTTATGAAAATGTAACCATAGTAAGGATGCTGAATGCATACTCACAAATCACAAAGAATAAGGATTATGCAAAATAATCATATTTAAAACAAAAGTAAAAATGTTTCTCACTTTCTAAAGGGAAATCCCAGTTATCTGCATGTGTATAACTGCAGTATTATATGGTCCTGAATGGAACATAATGCTGTGAGCTCACACAGGTTTTACAATTGCCTGGTCAGACACCCTATGGAAACATACATGCAAATATATGTATTCTCTGTACAAATGGTATTTCCAGTGACAAACCCAAAAAGAGATCATTACATAGCTAAGCTCACTCCCTGCACATAAAAAAAAAAAAAAAAGAAACATTCATAATACTTCGCTAAGTGATTCTTTTCATCTTAACCCATTCCTTTTCTTCTAAGCTCAATTATTAGTCATACATGTAGCAACTGCAGATATATAAGTGTGTGGTAGGAAGATAAAGGTCAGGTAGGAAAAGTTCCTCTGATCTTTTCTTACCTCCCATCTGCAGGGTACCCTGGAAGAAGGAGATGAAATAAACAAAATACACAGATCCACCTCCAGACTGTCTTTCCACAGCCGTGGCTATCACCAGACTCTTATGGATGTTTCCCAAAGAAACCATGCCTAGCTCACACATCCACATTCACTATCTCTGCTGTGATAACACACTGTTTTTAAACTGAGAGTACTCTTCCCCATGCCTTCAAGTAACTAACCACACAACCTTTTAGACAGACTGCACACCAACAGTTTTTTACCTCTAGCCTTTCCTCCAACATCACTTGTTCTCCTACCACTCCCAACCCCACTTTATTATATAAGACCCTCCTTCTCCTTGTTTGCTTTGTAAAGATGAATCGGGAACTGAACCCAGCTGCTTCTTGTTTCTGAGGTAATTGCCGGCATTTCCACAGCTGCTTCAGGGATGGGCTGAGGTTTTAAAGGGCTGGTGGCAGGGGTAGATTTTCTTTCTCCCTTGTGTCTCACTGATGATGTGAAAATTCCTGGGTCCCAAGCACCGTTTCTCTTTTTCAAAAAGCAGGAAGGGATTCATCACATCTGCACCAGAACAGGTACAGATTGAGGGTTGGGTTTTAGTGTGAGGTGTATATGTGAACTTGTAATCAGACACACATGTCATGATTGTTCAGGAGGTTGACTTGCAAGTGATTTTATTAATTCAACTTGCTATAGTAAGCTTTTGGCCACCATGTAGAAATAAAAGAGGCAATTGAATTTTACCTGAATAACACTGGGGAAATTGTTCCCTCATTATCAATGTATGCTTTGTGGTTTAAGTAGCATAAAATGTGTTGAAAGAACTACATGAAAGCTATAAAGCCAAGCAGTCCAGAAATTGACTTCAAATTGCATAATTTGGCTTCTAAGTGCGTAGTTGCTCTGGTGCTCTCTGGTAATTTATTGTTATATACTGTTTATTTTCTACCTTGTCCTTGCTCAGAACACTCTAAAAAAGACTTTAAGCTGTTTAGCAAAAACCCTTGTTCTGCATGAGAACTTCAGAGACAAAAATCTGAAGCTCCTGAAAATGCTCAGCAGTTTTAACTGTATGACTGCCTTTGCTCTTGTACTTATCTTGCTTGTGACAGCTATTTTACCATGGCACTCTGCTGCACCACTAGAAAGTGCATCCCAGGCACTAGAGGGAAGCCAGAATCTGGGGGATTAAGAGTCAAGACTGTCAATACATATTGACTGCAACAGGAACATTAAAGCTTCTGAATGATTCTGTGTTAGAAATGGCTTGTGCTCAGCAGACTTAGAACATGGGCAAATCTGTTGTATGACTCTGTGTCCGTAGTCAGCAGAAATCTTGGCTAGGACAAGGGATGCTGTAGGGCTGGCTATGTGAAGAAGCTTTGCTTGTCTAGAACTACGTGTATGTCTGCAGCTGCTGTTTGTCTGTTTAGCTTTGTAAAAATAAAGATAAGGTAACCTTCATCTGCAGACTGATGAAAGACTTTCCCTGAGTCTTTCATTCTTGAAGTCTAAATCCCAAGGAAGTCACAGTGTAAGAGCCACAGTCAGGA
>WBMV01001705.1:583298-824237 GCA_013396655.1 Campylorhamphus procurvoides | reverse complement strand
GGGGGGGGTGTCATGCCATGCAGCTGGGGTGCTAGTACACCTGAATGCAAGCTGAATCAACAAAACTACAAGTGTGCCCCGTTGTAGGTGCAGGCTGGTGTCTGCCTGCCTTGGGGCTGAGTAGTGGCAGAACTGTTTTCTGTGATTCTGTGAGAACCATGAAGAGCAATGCTCCTGTTGTTCACTGGTCTGACATGAGGAGAATTGGCTGTGCACTTTTGTTATTTCACCTCCAACTTCATTCTGTCCTCGTTTAAAAAAAAAGGGGGCAGGGCATGTTTGATTGTTTGAGTTCATTGCTCCTAAGGGAATCATAGGTGGGTGAATACAGCAGAACTAAGCATGCTCTGAGAAATGATTTGGTTTGAAGGAGTTAGTGAATACTAAGGAGTTGTCATGGATCATTTGGTGGGAAATTGATATGCCATTCTCAGTCACAAATAAAAAGGCTCAGAGGAAGTCAGAAAGGTAGGTACAGTACAGACCTGCTCACCTCCTTTTGTGTGTTGACTGAAAGGTGTTTGGTATACTCATTTTTTATGGCATGACAGGATGGAGGTGGCTCTGGGTTTAAATATCACAGCAGGATCAAATGACTGGTATTTCTACTAGTTTAAAAAGTAAACTCTGATAGCAAAGTGCAATAAGTTTAGTGAGAAATTCTAATATGGGGAGAAGGTGGTGTGGGTTTCTTTGTCTTGTGGGTTTTTTGGTTTTTTTTTTAATACTTAAATCTCTTGTCCTGTGGTCTCTGTTTTCCTCTTAATACCTCTGTGTATTGGTTTGTCTGCTTTGGAAAAGAGAAGGGTAAAATGTGTGTTTGTACATGCAATTTGTCTGAAATAGTGAATTGTAAAAAATACCTCTATTGACTTCTAGTGATTATTACCAGTTTTCTATGGCCTTAGAAATGAATATTTTCTGCAGATCTCTTAATTCTCAGTGGCTTTTGTAGTTTTGTTTTATTTTCAGAAGAGAACACAAGATCGATATCAGACTCCTGATATTTGTTGCACTGCCCCATTGGTACCTTTTTGTGCTGGTAGCTTTTCCAGGAGCTGCACTTTTGTGTAAGTTTGAGCATTTCTGGAATTGATAGCAACTACCTGATTTTTTTACATTTATCCAGGAATGGTCTGACTGGCATTGTGGGCAGGTGCCTTACCATTTATTATTTGAGGAAAAAAAGGGAGTATGTAGTGCCTGGTTTTAGGATGGCATCTTTTTAACTTTCATATCCCTCCGAGTATTTATTTCCCCCTGTCACCAGTAATTTGGAATATAGTCTGATGCAATCTTTAGTCACTGTCTGTGAACTTGCTGCTTCATGATACTTTAACAGATAAAGAAAAATGAATTTTTCAGTAGGTAAATGGGTGTGTTCTATGAAGTAAATCTGTAAAAAAATCACTTTCAATTCTAGATAATTTTAACGTAACTTAGTCATGTATTTAAGTTGGTGCAAACCAGTGGAAATTTCATTGCTGTATGTATATATTTATCTAGGTCACAGCATAATTTAGTGTTCAAGTTTCCCTTCTTGTTGATTATTTTTAAAGGCTTTAGCTAGTTTAAGTCTTAAAAGTTACTTTTCAAACTATGCTTTAATGGTCTTGTTTTATACTCTTTGGAACTTTACCCAATAAGTGTCAATATGGTGAAAAGTATGATTATATATTAGTCTTACCTATAAGCACAGGATAAAATAAATCCATGGGCATATCTAGTATCTTGTTGCCTACTGTCCATGTATCTGTGTGAATCACTGCTTGAAGTAGGTTTCCTTTCTCCAGATAAACGCAAATTCACCACTGGGAAGGCAAGGGAATTAATCTCCAATACCATGACACGAGTTGATGATCTCTGAAGCACAGTGTGCATTTGTCTAGTAAGTAATTCTTAGGTAAATGCCTATTTGGGAATAGTGCAGAAAAAGGCCCTTCAAAAAAACTACAAGCTGTGTAAATGTACTCACATTCTCCTGTTTTTGAAATGAATTACTTCCATGTGTGTTCTACAATTGCTAGGTGGACCTCCTGAAGCTATTCCAGTATAATTCACTTCCAACTTGTATAATACAGTAAAAATATCTCATCTGCTAGCATATGTCCAAACTGACCCAGAATTGCACATTCAGGACCACTTTATAAGGAAAACTGCGTTGAGCAAAGAGAAACAGATGTTTCCTGCCTAGTAGCATGAACTGAGTTAGTGTGTTGGAAAGCCAGCTGAAGTTAGTAGAAGGACATCCAGGATTGCAGTTGCTATGATATTGCCTCCAAGCAGCTTCAGGGCTAAAGGTTCCAATTTTAGCAGCTTTTGAAGGGGGCCAGCATCCCTTTTAGATGCAACTCCAAAAGCAGAATGAAAAAAGGGAGAAGAGGATTACTAGGTCAGAAATCAGCAACAAGTGACTCTGTGTATGTGGGGTTTTGGCCTCAGCTACTGACAGTCCTTGGGGGTGCCCACCTCCCCAGACAGTGGCATGGGCTCTAAGGTTCTTCAAGTGCCTGTGCTGTTGGGTTGTTTTGTTGTGGTGGCTTATCAGTTGCCAGTACATAAGTGAAATTACTTTAGGCTGCCTTGCATGTCTCTCCCTGATCGGAGGCATACTGAGGGGGCTTGAAAATCCAGATTAAGGCATTTTGTGGCCACAGAAACAATATAAGAACCTAAGGGTGGTGTGTATGTAAATAATGCAAAAGGCCACCTGTTTCTCCAAAATGCAAGGCAGCTGTTGCCTCTCCTGTGGCTACGTGTTTTCTTCTGTGTAATGGTTCTTCTTTGCAGGATACCTTTTATTTTTTTCCCTAAGATCCCTTTTACTTCCTCTGAGCCGCTGTTATTATCCCAGTTTTCCAATGT
This sequence comes from Campylorhamphus procurvoides, assembly GCA_013396655.1. Taxonomy (NCBI): domain Eukaryota; kingdom Metazoa; phylum Chordata; class Aves; order Passeriformes; family Dendrocolaptidae; genus Campylorhamphus; species Campylorhamphus procurvoides. Next base: position 821,372 of record WBMV01001705.1, on the reverse strand, counting down.
AATTTTACAAGTTAGAGTCTGAAAACTGTCGTTCAAACCCCTTATGTATAGCACAGGTTTAAACTGGGGTATTCCACTTGCATGGAGAGTGTCACAGATGCCTGTTTATGAGACAGCCCCTATATGCTTGCTCTGTAACATTTCAGAATGCACAAAAGGATATTCAGAGTTCCTCAGGCAGTATGGGAAAATGTAATGAGACAAGACATGGAGCTGTGCAATTGTCCTGGAATGTCAAAAGGCGTGTGTTTTATGCCTACTTTTATGATTATTTATGTGTTTTATTGCATGAATAATTTCAGACAGATGATACTTTCGTTACCATCAGATTTACTGCTTAATTTAAAGAAGCTTATGTAGCTTTTTTTTTTTGTCACAGAGGGAGTTTTTACTCCAGATTATTTCTGTGTCAGAATAGTGCAGAGGAGTGATGTGTTCAAAAGAGATAAATCTTGGCTTTATCAGTACTCTGTGTGCAAACAGACTGGTGCAGTTTGGAGCTCCTTCCTGAAGGCATCATGCAGGCAGCTGGACCCTGGAAATGGAAAAAAGGATAGAAAGATAGTGGGCAGATCAGCACCCTACAATCACTCTTTGAGCTGATTTCTGATGTGTTTGGGCTTTCTGTCAATTTTCTGTTCCACAAGATTTCCTGAGAAAGACTTTACAAAGTGAAACTGAGAAGGGGAGGTGCGGGAATCACCACCAGAAGCCTAATTATTAGTGCTGTGTCTTGCAATTATACTTTGAAAATGGTTACAAGAAAAACTGATGTAGTGCTTTTGTTACATGGTCTCTGTCCAGAATAGTCTACTTTGACTTTTTGGTATTATTTTACTAGAAGGAAATGTTGCCTTTATAAACCATTTAGGCAAGTATTATTTTCACTGATTTGTGGTCATTTCTAGTGTTAAGAGCTGAGTAAATAGGTACATAGGGAAAAGTTGTTCATTGCAACTAAGTTTGATTTAGGAATAACAATAGGGTTTGTTTTTCAAAAAAAATCTGTGAACACTGGAGTGCATTTGCATCAGTCATGCTACTGCATAAGGAAGAGGAGATTACAGCTGGGAGATTGCTTAGTGGAATTAAAGGACTAGGAAGCAGTTATTTTTAGACTCAAGTATTCTGTTTTTTCAATATTTTGTCTGGGCAAGAAAACTGGAAATGAATTGAACACTAGGGATTCATGAAGAGAAGAAGCTGCTTGTAATATCCTCATGGGACTGATGAAGTTCTGTGAATTGCTGCCACTCATTTTACTTGTTTGAGTTTCTAGGGAAGGTCAACAGATGTGGATGCAGTTTTAATGGGCTACAGCTCCCCACTGCTGTTACTCCCTATGCACACATGACCTTGAGGTCTCCCACCCCTGTTGCAGAGATAGTTGCCTCTGAGTTAGACGATCCATGCAACTCCAGAACAGTGTTCTCTTGCAGACTTCTCTTTTCAAATACCATATAAAATAGGTGAGGGAAGATGGGGCATCTTTCAGGTCATGAAGTAAGAAGGGGATGAGGGAGCCGATGTAAGGATAGGAAAGTAGAGACCTTTATTTCTAACCCTAGTTTTCAGTAGTGCAGTGAGAAACTGGATCCAGTAGATAGTAGTTCTTAATTGATAACAATAATAAGCTTGAAATGATACAAATATAATAAAACTTTCTTACAGCTAACTTATAAAGAAAAATAGGGTAGAGGAAAGAATTGTCTGTTAACTTCTATTTCCAGACCTTGAGCTATTATTGCAATTGCACAGCCACTTGTACTCAAGAAATCCTGTGTACAGTTATGGTAGATCTATCAGAATCTGTTCTCTGCTTCTGATGTTCAAGTCAGCAATGGAAGACATGGGTGGCTTTTGTTAGTAAAAGCTTGTACTTTGTTGAAATGCACTGTGCTTACTCCTACAGGTTTATTCCCAGGGATTTCTCTAATGTATAATCTTAGTATTGATGATATAGCTGCTACCTTGACAGGTCGATTGTGGCATCTTTTTGAAAGCCACTCTCCAGTTGAGGTAACTCTTGTCCTTTCTAGCTATCTCTGCTACTGTTTCCTACGTTGTTATAGCATTTCTTTGGTAACTTCAGAGCTTATTTCTGTGCTTTGATTCCTAAAACTTCTTAAAGCATTTCTCACTGCTGTCCATAAGCCTGCTGAGTATTTCTAAAACAAGGACAGAATTAATTTATTGAATTCTTAAATATTCCAGTGACTCTTCTACTAACTTGCTTATGTTGGCATGATAAGTATGTACATAACTAGAAGGAAAAGTTCCCCTCTGAACTCTCCTGGACTGTCTGACCCCCAGTACACACTGAGGTGCCTACAATACCTCCCAGTGGACTGTGCAGCAGCTTTGTCAGGAGTTCATTGATACTGGATGGGATTTGTGTCATCCATCTTGATGACACAAGTGACACTTTAGGCTATCAGTATTGCTGCTGGTGTTGTGAGAAATCTCTTGATTGAAATTTCGGAGATGGCCAAAAACTGTGAAGCAAAGAACTTTATTAACAGCATGTGCTGGGTGTCTCAGCCTGTGGGAGGGACTGAGCACAAACAAGGGTTGGGGAATCACACCTTTTATGGTCTCTGATATTTGTATAACCGACCCCTCCCAGGTCAGGCTTCACTCCATTTCCTTCAAAGGTGAGAATTCATGGATAATTGTTTTTTATTGGCTGCTGCAGGCCCAGGGCAGACCCGTCCTCTCTGGGGAATGTGCCCTTTCTTGGAGGTAAGCTCCTCCCTGAGTCCATCCCACATCTCTCCTAAAAAGGAGGGGCACTTTTAGGTGGGAAAAACCATTATGCCTCTGCTGGAACTTTCCTTCCCTAAAAGGAATGGGTGTGAATGCCCAACTCCCATTGGCTGCCCCAAGGTGGGAAAGGCAGTTCTGCCTTGTTCAAATTCACTGTTTCAAGGTAAGCTTGGAAATTTAAAGTTTTAAACAGTCATGAGTCCCTATCCTGACCGCCAAGGTCTGTTAGCAGTAGGTCCAGATGGGACCCTTTGCTCGACAAGCTTTCCATCTTGCCTGTTTTATACCCCCAGCACCCCATAAACTCCCCACATACAAAATGACCCCTTGGTTGCCCACACAGAAAATAGCCCCCAGGCAACCCGACACAAACTGGCTCTCAGGTGTTTTGTCTGTCCATCTTTCACCTGCTTGTAATAAGCCCATTTTTCTTCCTCACTGTTTTTCTGGAGATAAGAATACAGCCTGATTCCACTTAAAACTGGTGGCAGTGGGCATGAGGGTGCAGGGAGATGTGGTGAGGGAATTGTATAGAATACAGCTTGAGCTTCATGAGGCAGCTGTTGTCCAGTCCTTCCCACATGGGCTGGGACACAAGGGGGTAGCACCAGGCATTACTTGAACACAGCACACATTGATCCAGGAGTGGTGAAACTCTTCCAGCAGCTCATAAGAGCATGCCTATGAAGGACAAATGCAGTCATGGGAGGAGGAAAGGGCTGTCTAGCAGAAATTTTGCTGTTAAAAAGATATTAGTAAAGGAAATTAAAGTTTTATATTACACAGGCCCCATGAAATCATTAAGTCCTGTGCATCATCTGCATTACGCATCTCCAGAGCCATTAGGGTTCTGGTCACTTAACATGGTATTAATCCTGCAGTATTTAGGAACAGCTTAAACATAAAATGGAGAACATTACATTTATGACAGTTATATAAGTCCTCCAACAGATTACTGCAGTTAAATGAAAGCTCCTGCCACTTAATCTAGCCACAAAACTGCAAAATAATTTCAGCATTTATCATAATTATGATGACATTAAGTAATTTCTGTTTTTGTTTCTTTGTAAATGAGACTGAAGTATCATATCTTACAAAGATGGTATATCTAGCTGCATGACTCCCAGGTGCATGAATTCTGTTTGTCTGCTAATCCCTTGCTGGCTCTGGGCCTTTTTGGCAGCTAAGCATTTCCTGGGGTGCACTGTAATAACAGGCAGCTGTCCTTTCAGCTCCACTGAAAAAAGAAGTAATATGGCAGACACTGCTTTCCCCCAGAGCCATTTCCTACTGTTCCCTAAATTGATTCAAGTAACTGCTCTTAGCTGATGATGTAGTTCGTGTAGAACCAGGATGGATTTTTCAGGAACAAATTTACAAATTATCTGAGAAGCCAATGTGCAATAGTTTGCAATCAAAGCACCTGTAAAGAGTTGATGTGTTGTGTGATGTGGAAAAACGACTGTTTCAATACAGCTGAATATTCCCACTGATTTTAACCTGGAGGAAGGCTCTGTGCAATGATGAATGCACCCTTCTGGATTCTGGCTTCTCATCTTGTCACTCTGGGGAATGAAAATGAAGAGCGTATCCAATGAGGTGTTGAGTTTTCTGGATATCATTTGGCTCAGTGTCTTGCTGGAGTCTTTGGTCTCTCCTTCGAGAGGCTGAACACCCTCAGCAACCACTGAGAGAACTCACCTTTGCTGCAGTGGAAGTCAGTGCCCATGGTGGCATAGAGCACTCTCTGTTGGAACATACTTCATCCAACTGTGAAGTGTAGAGTGGCGTTCAGTATTGTTGTAAGCTATAGTTATGTGGCACCTGAAGTCTGTAAAGCAATGACGTTAGCCCTGTGGCTATTCAGTAGGAAACCAGTTCTATCCTTTGGAAATTAAGGGCTATCTTGATATAAGACTAACTTGTCTTTCCCTAGCATGGACTTGATTTTGTTCTGGAAAGTTAAAAGAAAAACAGTGTGGGATTTCTTCATCCAGATGTTTAGGACTACTTCTCTTTCCTTTATTTTGTTCCATCTAACATAAGGTAACTGGTGTTCAAGCTTTAAAAAATAGACACCTTGTAAGCATACCTGTGGGCAGGATACAATTCATAAGGGGGAGAGAAGAGGATTTCAGCCAGATCTGATAAACTGCTGGAGAAGGGAAGCATAGCTGACTTGCCAGCTACTGAAGTCCTTGAAGTTTATTTAATCCTGATGTCAGGCACTCTTTCCAGTGTGGGCAAACAGCCCATAATGTAAACTCTGGGGATGAAACTGAAATTGGTGGTCACTTGCATGTCTTGCAGCATGAAAACAAACTTGTGGTTAAAGCATTTGTCAGGGGATTATGAAGGCCTAAAGTTGAAAGTAATGATCTAGGAAAAATTAACTAGCATCCCCTTAGTAGAAAACATGTATAGCTGCTCTGCTCAACACTAGCAGTGCATATGTTATGCATTATATACCTTATAATGAAGGAGTCAGACCCTTATTGGTGTAACGTGACTCTTTGGACTTCCATGCAACTCTACCAATTTACACCACCTGAAGGCACACTCCATTGCCTCCTATTAAATGTGGGAATGGCATGGGCTTGGGATCAGGTTTCATCTTCTTATAGCACTGCAGTGGAACACCCTTGCTAACGGTATCCTTGTTGGGTGAGAGACTGAAAGACAACATAAGACATTTTTGGATAGGAAAGTTGCACAGGGAAAAAATATACCTGCTGCTGTCAGGAATTTGGGCTCTGTATGCAATGAGGCCGAAGAGATTCTAGGTACCTCAAACTTGCATGGTTCAGTATGAAAACCCCTTAATAACATGGGCTGAAATCTTTCATTGCTTCAATCTTGTTCCTGCATGAAGTGGAGTTCTCTGGTCCTCAATTTTTCAGTTCAAGATTCTTGGAAACCTCACAGTGAAATGTGTGATGCTGCTGTTACCAGCTCCAATACTTTGTCATACAAGCAGGGAGCAGCTCAGATGAACATGGCATTTCTCCTCATCAGAGTAGCTGACAGCAGTGGTGGCTGAGAAATATAGATAAGGGTTTTCTTGCTTCCTTAATTTCTTACGGCTGTTCATGCACAGATGCTGGTCAAAATCTGCCTTGGACTTTTTGTATCTTCTACAACTATTCAACAAGACTGCATATGGTTACTAATTTGTTGATACCATGTTTTGTGGCTCTTAGGAATTTGTGAACACATTTTAGCTTGTTTGCATAACTTCTAGTGGAAATGTTAGATCCATAAAAACTCAAATGCTCTAAAGTTCATGGAACTTGTTTCAAATATCCCAGCCAATCTTCATTAAAAGAGATTTTCTTTTAGCCATTGCTTTTCAAACTATCCCTTTAAAACACATGTGTAATGCTGTGACTCCTCAGTGCATTTTCCCCAGATGAAATTCAAATATTTTTATATCAGTTGGGTGAGACAGCTGTAAGAGAGACTGAGATAAAAATAAATGGCTGCACTTAGTGTAAAGATTTGATACAGAAGAGCTTTCTGTTGTGTATCAGAATATCGCATAGTGTTGTGAGCAGTTGTAATACTGCTAATATAAATTTTTCCCTCCCAAATGATACTACTGAAGTTGAAATTCAGCCAGAACAGAACCAGCACAGTGGCCTAATGACCAGCGTGTCACAACTTCCAGAAATCAAAGGGTTAACTTTCAGTCCGGAGGTGGGGCCTTTGACAGCAGTGCAGTAAGCCATTACACCAGGTGACTTGGTGTTAGTATACAGGGAAGAATGCTTTTCTAGGGAAATGCAGTGTTTGGCAGGGCCCACAAGCCTGCAGCACCCTGTTTAGTTTGTGGATGCTGAGACCATTATATCAACAACGCTAAAATTCTGGCCAGCAGCACTTGCTGGTGGTCTCTCTTGAACTGGCTGGTCTGCATGTTCCCAGCTGTTGATTGCATTAGAGAAAATTGAAAATTTATGGATGCCTTCCAAGTATTGCTTATCTGTGTAAGACACGGTTCTGGTTGCCAAAAAGATGTACTGGGATCATGAATAAATAGAGATATGGTCTGTGAAAACGGGATGGGAGATTTCCATAAAATGGGAGTTTATTAAGATGCTATCTAAACATTATATAATGTTTGGGAATAGCTGTATTATAACATAAACCGTGCTTAATGGGTTGTAGTGCAGGGATGGTGATGTTGCTTGGCTATTGGTGTTTGGTGGTTTTGGTTCTCATTGGTGTTTATGATCCCCTCTGTGGATTACCCAGTTACAGAACTGCTCAAAAGCCCTCTTGATTGAAAATGATACTTCTGCCAATGTTTTTCCTAATGCACATTGCATTTTGCCTTTGTATTTTTCTGTTTTCTGGACTTTTGCAAAGCATGAAGTCTTCAAAACATGCTGAAAGTTGCAGTTATCCTGCATTTTAATTCAAGCCCTATAAAGAAAAAGAAAAAGAAAAAAAAAAAAAAACCTGGTCCGTGCAGATTCTGAGGAGACCAGAGACCTGCCCCTTTCTAACAGGTTCAGGGGTTCCTTACACCAGACTTTAGGTTTCTGCTTTTTGGCAGAAGAGGTGTAGCCTTTGAATGCCTTTTGGTGTCTTAGTTCTAGTGTGAGCACTCTATAGTTCTTTAGGCCAGTTGGCCAGGTCGTTTAAATTGCCACTATCTAAACTGCCACTTGCCAGCTGATGGAACCCAGAAATAACACTTTTCTAAGCAGAGTTGCTGGAGAGATACATCACAGAAATAGCTGCCTGATTTCAGTTCTCCTCCCGTTCTCTCCAATTAGCTTGTTTCAGCATTAAAAGAAGTATGAAGATGCTGAGCCAAATTTATCTGCCCGTGTGACTCCAAATACATATAGCAGTCTGCTGTCTGACACTGGGGCCTCTGGGCCAGAAGTTTAAAAATGGCAGTGACAAGAAGAGTATGTTGCCTTTTAGCTGACTTCAAGTCCTTTAACTCTGCACTTTTCAGTAAGGATAAGGGAATGCATAATAAGACAGATTGGAATGATGTTTTGTCCAGGATGGAATACCCTGGATTGCTCCATAGCTAACCCATGCAGTTCTGCATTTGAAGTGTTAAACTGATTTTAAGTTGTCAGGGGTGTTTTCCACCATCACATAATAAAGGATAACCTAGATCTATGCAGTACAATCTCTGATACTCTCAAATGTTCGAAATGGTAAAAAGTAGTTTTTCTACAAACCCAAGATACTCTAAAGCACAGTGACTGTGCTATTTCTCTAAACTTCCCTGCACAGATAAGGCTTGTTGCAGCTTGTGAAAGCCAACTGTGTTCAAACAAGTGCACTACAAACCCGCTTTGGGCTCATGTCAGGCTCTGGCTGATGTTGATGGAGCTCTGTGTGGAGAGCTGATAAGATATGTCAGTCTTTTTTCTCCTGGCTTTACCTCTGAAAGGAGCATGTGGTGAAGATTTGATTTTCCCAAACATGTTACAGCAAAAGTCAAAAGGTGTAGGGGTGTTTCACACCTTCTCAGCACTGCTGCTGAAAGCTCCCAAATTTTCATAAATAGGTGAACTCCCTAAAGACAGGCCTGGACACAGTGTTGATGTAGCAGTCTTGTAGACTTCCACCTTGGTGGAAAAAACCTCTTGTAAGTTTTTACAGGTTTGGACTAATGTTTGAGATGAGTGTTCTGCCCAGCAGTAATATTGCTGCGCCCCACAATTACCTGAGATACTGGCAAATCAGTTAAGAACTATAAAAATCACATGTGTGACTTGAGATTACATCACACCACCAACAGGGCAGACGCTGAGATCTGGATGTGAATATAGGAGCTGTTGTGTCTGTGTCGCTTTCACCAGTGAGTTGGCTGAACTGCCACCTTTATTAACTGTTTGCTATATACAGCTTGTGTGCATATATATGTCACTGAGGAGAAAGTGGAAAGAATGAACTGCATTTTCATCTCAATTAATTTTGCTGATAGGGCTGATATTAGCCCCTGAAATTCAGGGTGTAAAAAATAGTGAAGATTGTATCAATATCTGGAGTAATGGGTAATCGTGCTGCTGTAATGAAATCTGACTATTGGAACCAAGTCTCAAAACAGTCCTGAAATACATATTAAATAATATCTGTCCCCTAATGATGAATTCATTTTCAGTTAATAACAAGTCTTTGTAAAATATAATGAAAAATACAGTGCCATGCATAGTAAGCTGGCCTCTGTTTTCTTTGACAGCATGCCAGTTCCTCAGCTGCAGCACTACTATACTATTCATCTTCATAAAGGGTCCTTTTGAAAGCATTATTAAACAGCAGGAAGGGATGGTGTATGACAGCTTCATTAGTCACTAGGAGCCAAACCTGGCCACTTTCTGCTGGGAATTATTAGCACATTCCAAAACGTCCTTGGGTTGATGGCATCCAAACTTTTTTTTTTTCCCCCCAAATTTTTGGAGTGTGGCCAAAATCCCCATTTGAAAATCCTGGAGTGGCAGCTGTATTATGAAGTCCTCTCTAGGTGAGGTTAGTCTTTATTTGCGAGGGAAACATGGACTTCTCTGTTGTACAAGTCCAGAAATATTTACAGGAGGCTCTATGATCTGAAACACACAGACACAGGAAGTTCTCTCTGAGTGCAGAATGTGATCTTGCTGAAACTGCAAATGTCCCAGTACCATTACTGAAAACAAGCCCCTTTGTACCGGGTACAAAACTTGATCATTTTTCGTGTTTCAGAGCAGTGTTCACTAGAGGTTCTTTCAGCAGGCAGGGTGCTCTGATATGCTAAAGATGTTCATGGTCCCATTGAGACTGAACTAACATAGGCTTTAGGTTGTTAGCCTGAGACCAACTGTATTTAAAGTCAGGCACTTCTGCATCTTACTCAACAAGAGTCTAAGGTACAGTACAAACATGAGAAGCAGAATCAAGTTCTTACATACATCTGTTGCATGATTAGTTGCTCTTTTGAAAATATCACAGGCAGTTTGTAAAGTGAATTAACTGTCTAAAACAAAGTAAAAGGAACAAAGCCTGTGAAAATCCTGCTGAATGTTTTAACTATCTTTGATTCTAAGAAAACAACGCCTCAAAGTCAGTTCTTTGTTCAGTGAAGCCTCAGTACCAGTGAAGTCCAGGGAATTGATGGAACTCATATTAAAAACACTGTATACAAAGAAGTATTTTACTGTCCAGCTGTTCTTAATTTCCTGTATATTTGTAAAAATACAATTATCCCTTAATACATAGTTATTTATGTTTTTCTACCCACATGGAACTTTCTGTGAATATTTTACAGGTAACGCCATTGATAATTAGCAGCAAACCAGCAAATGCTGGTGCTTGAGTGATGACTTAATGTACACTTGCAAGCTTAGCCAAGATTCTGGTGTGACTAAGCCAAATGCAGGAGGGGAGATTGTGCAAGAGTGTGCCTCTGCATGCTATTGGAAATCCTGACTATTGCTATCTCAACCGGTGTGACCACCCCATTTGGCCTGCTTTGCGGGTTTGAGCCCAAGCAGCAGGCTTGCCTCAGAGTCCCTGGAGGCTCCAGCTCTTGTTGAGCTTCCCTTGCATCATACACTGGATCATTGTATTTGCACAGGCCTGCAAGCTTCAGCTTTAGTGGCTCCTGTTGCCAGTAACAGCTGAGATCCTTCAACACAGAGAAGATCACAGGAGGCAATTCTCTTCCAAACTTTTTGTTTTTAACATAGAGGATTGGGTGTGAGAGTCAGTTCTTACGATTCTTGGGGGCTCTTCCTCGTTCAGGCTATCTCAGTGACAGCCTTGAAATTAAAAGTGCGTTGGCCCACAAGCCTTGTAAGGGGTTTACTGGTAACAATAGCCACAAAGCCACAACTGAAAAGCTGTGTGCTTAATCTCCAGGATTAACACAAACAAGATGTCCTTGAGCAGGATAGGTTTACAGCAGTCTAGCAGGAGTCATTTTCTCCAAGAACAGCAAACAAAACCTTTACAGTCAGTGCCTGGGGAGACGGGAGCAGAGCAGGCCCACAGGGTGACTGTCAGCAATGGGCTACTGGCTTTCCCGCTGCTAATTCAGACGAGCCACTCTCCATTTTGGTAGTGTGTGATTCTGTGACAAGGAATTGGTTTCCAGTTCTCTGCAAGACAGAGCCATTGCTGCAAGCAGTTTTTAGTGCAGTTCGTTCTGGTGCTCTGAAATGCTGGAGAGTGGAACTTGGGAATGAACTACAAGATACCTACGCCTACACACTGAATTCACATGTGTTCTTTATGACTCCTTTTGGTGTGTGAAAAGCCAGTCCTTGTTGAAAGATAGGATTTGGTGCTGCTGAAAATCATCTTCTGCTACTGAGCACCAGAGGGTTGTAGAAGAGAGTGATGCCCACTTGTGAGTGGAGCTGGTTAACTCCATCTCCCATCATGGCTTCCAGTTTCACTCCAGCAATAATAACGCATTTCTTCCCACACCTTGTATTAATTTCTCACTTTATGATTCTGCAAGTCATTTGTTCAGTGGACTTTTTTTGTGAATCTATTCCCTTTGACCTCTTTTCCTTGCTGTTGGACCTCATTGAAAGCACTCTCAAAACACAACAGGCAGCCCAGGAGGGGAAATGTTTCATATTTTTGTACTGTTTTCAAAGCTATGACTTAAAGTGAGCTTCTCTAAAAAGTAGTTTAAAAGTATTAGACCCTTTTCTAGTCCTCACTGAAAAGGATACCATCTCTCATTGATATCATTCATTGAATCTTTGCAGTCTTAGAATGTTGTCCTGATTTATAATTTCAAGTCAGTCTATGCATCCAAAAGGACTCTAAGTTCCCTATGAAAAACAAAAAGATTTTTTTGAGGTTAAAGAGAATCCCTAACATGCATGAGCAAAAAAAATTCATACTCTCAAAAAATAATTACTGAAATACTATAAAAATCTGTAATTGTATAAAATCATTCTTAACCATCTGGAGGAACTATGCTTATAAGGAATAGCACAGGTTTGCAGCAGCTTTCTTAGTAGCTGATTTCTGCAAGAATGTGAAAAGTGTGTGTGCGTAGAACGTAATCCTACTCCAAAAGTTTTAGTGGACTTGGTGTCTATGTGTCACAGCTTTGCAGGTGTGATGGCTAAATTAAGTTTCACAGTGCTCCCTTGGGATGGTGCCCAGAGTAAAAATATGGGCCTGGAGATTTGAAGCTAAATCCCTCTGAATAATTTTAAAATCAGCTTGGTAGTACCCTGGAGAATGGAGAAGTGAGGAAGGGGGGGTTGGGGTACTGCTATCCACGCAGAACTGAATTAGAGGGTTAAGGAAGCCATACCAGTAAGGAGGAGAAAGACGTAGGAGTCTGAGTTAACAGGTGACTAGTGTGATGTTAGGGAAAAGATTGATTGTTTCCTAATGCTGTGTGTAAAGGCAGCTGGAGCAGTGGTGGGTGAAGAAGGCAAGTGTGAAAAAGGAGTGTGTTTCCTATAACTGTGTTACATCTTCCTCTTTCAGAAACTGTTTGGCAAATAAATCAGCAGAATTTGTACAGTCTTTTGAAAAACACTTCCAGCCTTCAATACTGTAAGCACAACTGCTTTGTATAGTGAAATAGCACATTACAAAATTTCAGCTTCCCTCATGTGTTATGTTCCCCTTCAATTGCAGCTCTCTACCACGTAACAGTTACTATCTACCTGCATCAGCTGAGTCTTGAGCAACAGTAGTGTAAAACTGCTTATGAGGGATGTGGTGAAACTGGACAGTCATCAGAGTAGTTCACTGGCAAGACCTCAATAAGCATAGGTGCACTCCTTGAATAAAAAGAACATATATTAAAGCAGTTTTAAGAAACAGCAAGAAATAATGCTAGAAACATTGGTCTAGAAGGATTCTGCTTCATTCCGGATATCTGGCAATAAGACTTATGACCTGGGCTCGTAGAAGATAAAAGTATTAATTCTGTGAAGGATTTTTCCCACCATCTCTGGGAGTACCTAGGTTGAGTTTGGACTCAGAATCATTTTGGATTAAGAATGTGCCTGATTTTGGCTGTCTTGACTTATTAACATGTAATATGTTATCTGCCACACTTACCTATTAACTAGCTGAGATGCAGTAAACACCTCTGCACTATCTTACTGCAACAGCTATGAATGATTTTGGAGCACACCAATTACTAAAACAAGCATTATTACCTCTGAGAAAAAACCAAACTGCTTTGGAGATCTGTCATCCCCTCACTTTATTTAAGAAACTCTCAGCACTGACATGCCTGTCAGTGTTTTATCCAGGTTGCAGGTTCACTATGCTGTGCTTGGTTAGGACACAGTTGCCTCAGAACCAGCCTCAGGCACTATCACATCTCCATTGCACAGCTGAAAATGATGGTGAGACACTGAAGTAGTTGTGCAAGGAATCAACCCATGCCCAGCGTGCCCAGCCCTGCATTTGGGCTTGTAAGGCTGGATGGACTTTCGAGTGTCTTGTATAGTCAGCTGGCAGGTTGAGCCCCTCTCCAATACCCACATGACACAGATATTTTCCAGTCTGTGCAGCAGAAAATTGATCATTTCTGAGTGATTTCTTCTCTGTCAGTTGTAAGGTTAACCAAATCTGTAATGACATCTATTTATTTTGAGATGTCTTAAAAGGAGACTGAGGCTAGTACAGTAGCATTCAGCTAATAGCATAGAAAATAATGACTCAAGTGCAGCACATCAAAGACTTTGCTTCCATTAAGCTGTGCCAATGCTTCACATGATCTTTCTGAGTGGAGAATGATGAATAAATAATTTGAAGTGTGGGCCCAGTATCTACATACAAGAATAAGCTCTCCAAGGCAGAAATGGCTTCTTAAGCCAAAGTGACCTCTCAGTCAAGACTGCAGGGCTACTGTGCAAATGGGTGCCAGCCATCTGCTACTCAGCTGGCAAATGTTGACTGTGTTTCAGGAGCTGGATGTTCCTCCCATGCAGTTAATTTTCTCCCTGGCAAAAACTGTTGATGTACAGTTTTATTTTAAACAATGAGAAGAATAATGGGAACTACAAAACAAATGGTTCAGGGAGTTCTGTTTCCCTCACTTGGCTCAGTTCATATCCTCAGACATTGCACTGTAAAAAAGAAAAAAAAAAGCCATCCTGATAGAATTGGATATACCCCACCTGATGGTTTTTCTTGAGAGGTAGCTTGTGATTGCACCAAATCAGTGTTGCAAAGAAAGCAATCTTTCTGAAATGGGAATAAGATACTCCAATCATAAGAGATTTCTCTCTTTTTGGTCTTAAAATCAAGGTTAGTGGTTGCAGGAGTGGAGTGGTGACGTCTGCATGCCCAGTTCTGAGGACTTGGTGCAGCCTTGTGTAGCGCCAGGGAGGTTGAAGACACTATAGTTCCCACTGCAGCCTTGCTGATCAGAGACCCTTTCTGAGCTTTATATGCCTAATGTACTGAGTTGCAGAAATGCACATGATCTATGCAAGCACTTTTTCATCACTTTTTTAACAAAGATACCTACACCTTTGTCTCTACTCCCTGTTCGTATGTTTTATACTTTGGATATTTATTGTACAGTTTAAGTATTTGCTTTAAAGAAAATGTAATTCAATGTCTCCCCAATGATTTGCTGTTCCCCATAAACATTGCCTAGAAACATCTGCTTCCCTCATATGGATCTCATAATTTGTGCTTTGGATTTCATCCAGTGCTCTGTGGAAAAGTGATGCCTTCCAGAGACAGAAACCTGATTATGAGAAACCTCATGGGCAATAGTGAGTGCCTTTGTTGCAACTGTTTTTGAAGACTGAGAGAAACAGATATGGGAGAAACGGTTTTTATTAAACGGGTTTTTTTGCAGACACATGCCATGCACTCTTTCAGTCTCTTCAGGCAGATGTAGAGTAGCCTCTGCCCGTCTGAGTCTCTGTCTTTCTGTGTTTTTGAGCCTTCAGCCAGGTCCAACCACGCCTGACAGACATGGGGGTTGCCTTTCTTTGCACTGACTGATGATACATAAGAAGGGCAAGTGCTTATTACAAGCCTGTGTACTTTTAGGGCTCAGCCTTTTTGGCATTTCTTAGGGCTTGTCCTTGTGGAGAATAAGAACATCTTAGGTTAAAATAAAGCAGATGGAGAAGCAGAAGTGGCAAAAATATGGTGAAAGGAAGAATTTGGCAAAGATGCAGTTCCTTTTCTGTGTTCAGTGTACAAATCCTGTCCACCTAGCCATTTGTCTTTGAGAACAAGCCTGAGGAGATGATAGTTGTTACATGCAGATCTAATGATTAGAGAGTTTGCCTACAGATCATGTGCCCATCAGATATGTTCTCAGCCTGAAGTGGCCGTGATCCCTCACCTCCTACTTCCTCCCATCCCCAGGACAGTGGCCTTAAGCATTTGCATGTGAATGGAATCATTTGGCACTACTGTGACTAAAGTCTGCATAACAAATTTGCAGTAAGTGAAATATTTTATTGGATTCAGATCAGCATTTAGCTTTGCTCCATGCTCATCATGGAGCTTGGATAAATAACCAATCTGTGCTGTATTGTATCGACCTCCTAAACATGTCACAAGACTTAATAGTTCAACCTGCAGGAGCAGGAACTTCATTTGTGTTTTAGACGATGCCAAATCCTTCGACAAATAGTAAGAAATGGTCCAAGATTATCGTTGTCTCTGCACATGAAAGGTTTTGCTTTTGCTTGGAAAAGTGCTGTGGGTCCACCAGGCTGTATGTTCACTTGTGACATCCTACACTTCTTGGCTTTTGGTAGCTGTCCACACCCTTCCCTTGTGTTTGTTGTAATCGATTACATATGTCAGTTTGTTTTTGTACGCATACTGGCCTCAAATAGGAATGGGAAAATCTCTCTTTGGGAATAGCTGTGATGACGTACATATCCTTTGCATCGGTGCTCATGATCCTTAGTTGTTTGGTTTGGGCTTACCTCTCTCTACACACATTTTGGTTTTGCCAGGCCTCTGGAATTTTCTTCTATTTTGCCCAAAGCTACTCTTAGGGAGAGGCTTGCCTTCTTGAGCAGCGCATTTTGGATGCTCCTACAGGCTGATATGTCCAAATAGCATTGCAAAAATGCTGCTACATGAATTGTTCACTTAAAATTGCTGAGACCTTGGTACTGTGCAAACCTGGATCATGGTGAATGTAGCCATTGGCTCTTGACTAAGTGAAAGCAACAGTGTCATTTAGCCACCATCTTAAAGCAGTTGTTTTTATTGTGGTGCCTTATTTCTAATTCTTCATCCTTTGGTCTCCTTACATCTGGGAAAAACTCTATCTTCTTGCCTCTTGCCACCCTCCAAGAACCCTAATTCAGAAGTGTCCATTCCTCTTGGTTCAATGCTAACTCTCTCACTCCATCTCTTTCTCCCTCCTGGATGCCTCAGAAGAGCGTGCCTGGGTATGAGCCACCAAGCAGTCCCCAGCTGAAGAGTGCAACCCTCCAAGCACGAGCAGTAACATCTTGCTCAGGGTTCTCCTGGCTCTGTTTTAGCTACTCAGGAAAGGAGCTGCCAAGTTCCAGTCAGAGAGTGGAGAGAGATAGTATTTATGGGATCTGAGCATTATTTATGTCACAGGAAGAAAAATAGAGTAGATTATGCTCACCAGTTAACTTCTGCCACACAGATGCACAAGAAGCATCATTAATGTTTGAGTCCAGTGAAGATACTGTTTACAGTGTAGTTTGACGTCTTTTTCATTTCAGGGGAATAGGTGTCTGCTGGTTTTGAGTCAAATATTCACCAAATGGTACACTTTGGAAAGGAAGGAAAAAGTTAAAGGAAACAGAAATATGAGTACAGCTTGCAGTCTGCCTCTTCAAAATGCAAGCTGTGCTGAGGTAAAACACTTCCCGGGACAGCAGCCATCTCTGGGTGGGGTTGTTTTGGAGGAGGGAGTTTAAGTAGGCATGGACACGGATGAGGAAACTGCTGCAGTTTCCCTGAAATCCGAATGATGTTTTTAAAATTCCTATCCACCCTCAGAACTTGGGGTTTGCTGCTTGTCCTCTTAGACAAACATGTCTTAGCTCAAAATCTAGCATGAAGTTCATGCCCAAATGGCCTGCCAGCTGTAGTGAGCATCATCAAAGTGCTTAATGATTTCAAAGGGTTTGGAGCATGCATTTGTCTCTTCAAGAGCCTCATCCTTTCCTCACTGCAATCCAAACTGAAGCTAGGTGTGGGCTCTGTGTTTTCAATCTGGTGCTGTGGCTGAGTTTGGGAAAACCCAATGTGTGACCCCCCCCGCCCCCAGACCCTTCCCAGCCTTCTGCTTGCTCACCAACCCTGCCTATCCTTCCTTTGTTTGTGCTACTCTTTATTATTTATTTGAAGAGGTGCCAGGTGGGAAATGTGGGACATCACTGCTCTAGATCTGCCCTCTCTTGGGTAGCAGCAGTGGTTTAGCACCTTCCCGAAGGCAGACAGCAGCAGATATTTGCCAGGAGAAGTTTTTTAACCCAGGTCTGATATGCCAGCGATGCTGAGCATTGCCTGAACTCGTCCTGTCCTCACTGAGATGCTGCTGAGGCCTGAGCCTCGGTCCTGGCTGGCATCCAGGAAGAGGACATGCTGACGTGGCATGTAGAGTGTCTGAGTCCCAGGCAACAGAAGCACCACACCACAGCTTCAGCCGACCAAGCTGCCCAGTTTTTGCAATTTGATATATATTGGTGTAGTGTACCTGCTGTTCTGAGCCCAGGGAAGGTAAAGTTGGGAAAAATGCAGTCAAGCATCAATGTGATCAAGCAGAAACATGTTAATGTTTCAGTTGGGCAATCCAGGGATGATCAAGGAAAAGCAGAGCCCTGTACGTGTCTTGATTTTTTGTAATAAAATCTTTTAAAGATTCTATTTTTTTCTAGGCTCCACACTTTAGAAAGAGGGAAGGAATGACCTCAAGCTCAGTATGAAAAGGTGACTTTTTTAAAACAGTAACTGTTTTTAAGGGAGGGCAAAAAGGAGCTTGATTGTTTGCTTTTGTTTTGGTTTGGGTTGTTGTGGGTGGTTTTTTATTTGCCTTTTTTTTTTTTCCTTTGTGACAGTGTTGCTCAATATTTAATCTTCTGCAGAACACATAACTCCTGTTTCCTGTGTTATGAAATCCTGGAAACAGCCTTGAATTTTAAGGAAAGCAAGCACACTTCTGCAGAGAAGATGCAGCAAAAGAGCTCCCTCTTTTGTCCATTATATGTTTTGGCCAGTTTGCTGCAGTGTAAGAGTATCAGGGTAAAGCGAGACTGAAACTGGTGTTAAATTACATTGGATTGAGGGTTTATCTGCAGTATTCTGCTTTATGTCAGTTTGATTCAAATGTTTGGAAAAAGATGAGTAGCTAGTGTTGGCATTCAACACCCTGCTGAAAAAAACCCCAAAACCATCCAACTGGGTTTTTTTTGAAGTACTAAAATGCTACTTCTGAAATAAGTCCTTAAAAGCACAGTGGGAGATACATGTTTCATGATATCTAGAAAATATTCAACTAAACGTGGTTTTGATTATATTTTTCTCATCAACTTTAGTTACCAGTAAAATGGAGCCAAAATAAAAATCTCTTTAACCCTCACTTTGAAAATCAGGTTGCCTGGACTTAATTCAGTTGTGACATAAATACAAAGAAAAGATGTTTTAACAGGAGCTGTTGAGCTGCATCCATTTCTAATTACTCTGGAAAACTAGAAACAATTTTCAAAGTGTCACTTTTTCAGGGTAGCTCTAACAGTCCTGTATATTTGAAATGTGGCTTTCTGGACACAGCTGTATTAAGACTTGCATGTTCAGTGCTAAAGGCTTCACTTAATTTGTGCCATACCTTGTGAAATCAAGTTACTGCGTTTGTGTGGTTGTTTTTCCAAACAGAATCTTGCATTTAATGGAAAAACAGCCATACTAAGATGTCAGAAGGTGATAGACTGCTTCTTCTACACTGTAAATTTTGCTGTTTGGAATATGTTTTCTTTTATGAAACACATTCTCACCCTAGATTTAATATAATTATTAACTGCATTACCAGTTTTATTCCTTTAGTCAATTTTTTCCTACTGAAATAAGTAGATAATTTTCTTATAAGCTTGCATTTGAACACTTTGCAGAAAATTGCTCTATGCCTTAGGAGTAGCCAAGTGCTTTTTGTTGATAATTCATCTCTGAAGTGACAAAGCAATTGCAGCCTTGTGATAGCCTTGTAACTTCTGCCCTGCAAGAAGACAGAAACCAAGCAGTGTGTAAATCTGCCTCCAATATTTGTTTAAGCTCCATGCAGTCCTACCCGTAAGTTCTTACAGATTTCCTTTACTTTCTCTTCACTCAAGGCCAGACTGATGTTTGTGAAGACATTTAACAGCGATAGCTTGGACTGAAATCTGCCAGTCTTATCAAGGGTGGGGATACCGACTTTGCAGAAAGAGTTGAATGACTGTGAATACCACTAAATGGATCCCTAGTTCACAAGATAAATGATGTTGCTTTAAAACAGTGGGCAGAAAGATCTTCAAAGTCTGAGACAGGGATTAATTAAAGAGGGAAAACAGATTTTCCACCCAGCTTAGTTTCTTACCTTTCTTAAAGAAACATTTCGTTTAAACAAAAATCCTGATGATTTAATGACAAGCTAATTTCATTGTCTTATTTGAGAAAGCTACTTCAGCTGCTTCAGATTTCTTGTTATTTCAATAAAACCAGGCATGATGGGATTTTTTTTCTGCATATTTTGTGTCTCATTCAGTCTTTTAATCATAGAATCATACACTTTTATCACTTGGTGAGTTCTGTTACCTTGGTTTTAAGAGTTATATAGTCTCTTCTACTTATGGAAGACAGATGAGTACAACCTGGGAAACTGTATGTACCCTAAGAGAAAAATTCTTTAGTGAACACAGAGTATGCAGAAGTAGTAAAAAGCAAGTCTTTCCTAGAAAGGAAAACACTTGAGTCTTGCAATGAAAATAGTGGGAACCTCTTGATATTCTAGTGTTCAAAAGTTTTAAAATAATTTAATTTGACTTTTTTCTAATTAAGTCCTCAAAATTTCCTTGTGTTTCTTAAGTGGGCTGTAACATAATGGAGATATGTTCTATAGCAGAGAAGAAATAAACTGCAGAAAACAGCCTAGTTATTTTCTTCCTTCAAGGAGAAAGAAAATCTTCAGCTGAAAAGGGATGCTTTTCCCTCCCCTCGGTGATGGCATGTGCTGCTTCAATGCATCCCTACCAGAGGAGGTCAGGGAAGATGGGCATCCTTGCTGGACCCTTCTGCCTGTCCTCTCCACCTCCTGTCTTTCCCTTTGGGTGACTGAGTACATCTCAGCCCCACTGGAGCATGGCTGCTCCAAACTTCAATTGCTACCTGCTGGGAAAGGCAAGTAATGTCTGAGAAGTGGCTTTCTGCAAGTAATGTCTGAGAAAAGTGGCTTTCTGCAAGGAAAGTCAGTTTTCTTCAACAGATACCATATTTATTTTGAAAGTGGCACCTAGCATGTTGAAGGTGGCCTTGTCAGACTGCTGGCTCCTGTTTTGTACAGGCTTTGACATTGCAGTAGCCTGCTGATAAATCAAGGGAAAAATAATAACCAATCCAGAACAGATGTCTATTTAAAAAAGGGGGGAAAAAGAGGCTTTTTTAGTTGATCTTCACACAGAAATCCAGAATCTATCAGGCTTAACTACTCCGTCTTTGTTGGCACCAGAACAGTTTTGGTGGCATTATGCTCTGGGCTCCTAGTGTTTTCTTTTTTCATATAAATCTCCATGAGCTACTATGTAAATAAATAAGGAGTACAAGGCTGCACTGTCTTTTTCCAGAGTGCTCAGTGATGCTGTGCATGAGGCCAACACACCAGTTAGCAACCACCTCGCCCAGCAGAGACCCACCCCATCTGACCAAACAGATCTCCCAGAGACCTGCCTTTGAACTTAATGTCAACAGACAGAGAAATATGGGCAAGGACTCTGCGGGGTGGAGACCCCCAGCCCCTGCTGGGCTTTGCTGCATGTTTTCCAGCAAACCATGGCTAACAGCAAAGGAGTTTTCTGAGTGTTACACAGGTTTCAAAGTATCATGATGTTCATTTCCAGTGTGGTGCTTTTTCAGGTATTTTTGTACTTATTTGGTCTTAAACAATCTGGGTAGAAATTCAGAAGTAATAAATGGCAGGATGCTCTGGCTGAAGATCTCAGGGGGTCATGCTAGTTTTAAGTTAGCTCAAAAACAATTCAGACAGTCACCTTTTTTTTTTTTAATCTAAAGAAAGCCAGTTCACAACTTTGAAGGCTGTAATCTGGACAATAAAACACAGGGCAGGCAAGGCAGATTCAGCAGCATCTGCTGAAAAGTCCCCTGCCATCCAGAATGTACATCCAGGATGCTATCAGCCAGTGAACTCTCATTTACGGGGCCATATGCTTTACAAGGAATGTTGATAGGTTCTCCTTATCTCTGTTTGTCATCACTCCTATCCTTCATTTCACTGCTTCCAAAGAAAAACACTCCAAATTTTTAGTGTCCTTCACTGAGCCACTGATATTTCTTATGTTGGTTCTACTATCTTGGACCTTTCTGCCCCCATATCTGAGCTCACTCCTCATTTTACTTTAAATATGAGCAAGAGGTTAGATTTACTCAGCAGAGTGGTACTCATGCAGTTGTCTCTTTATAACGGGCTAACGAGCCTGTCACCTGCTGCCAACATCTGAAGATAAGAGCGTAGGCAAAAATGGCACAATAAAGCACACAAGCCCATAAAACTACACTTAGTGATTTGCCATGCTTCTCTGTATCCTGTTAAAAACAGGCCCTGTTTTCACCCACAATCCAAGGGCTGCTCTGTTTCCTGGATGCATTCCCTGTATAAACCTGATGCTAGCCCTTATACATGCCAACAAAGGCCACAGTAGAAACCACTGCTATCTTGGGGTGTTCTCACCTGCAGGATGATGCACCAAGGTGATGTGTCTGGTGTCCTGGAGTGCAAGCAAAGAGATAGGACCAGTAAGACTCTGCTGTAGCTGGGTTTGGCAAATGCCAAATTCTGCACCACAGTGTGAGACTTAGCATTGACAATTACACCCCTTTTCTAAAGGAAAACAGTTAAATGTGGTGTGGCAGTCCCATGGGACATGAAGGGTTCAGTGGGCAAGAGGTGTACCCCAATCCCTTTCCCTTTTGCTTCTCCAGGGATTGTGCAGAACCTCCGTGTGCAGGGACCTCATAGCACTGGGCTCTTGAGGAGCCTCCACCCATGGATACAAAGCTTGGTCAGGAGAAGAATGGTCAACTAGGCCACAAAGCACCCAGCAGTAAGGAGAGCAGAGGGTGCTTTAGCTGTGAGTCCTTGGAGAAATCCACGTGGTGTAAATAGATATTTTTTCTTCTGGCTTTTCCACTGAGCAAACACCAACCTGAACACCTGACAGGGGGCATTTATCTTCTCTTCCTTCAGGCTTTTTCAGTTCTTACTCACTGAGTTTTCCAGGTGATTTTACACTAGGAGGGATACAGAGCTATGGACAAGGAGCAGTGCTGCCATTTTCAGTTCTCATGTGTCAACAAGAAACACAATGCTGGTACCCTCTTCATCCAAGAGGGCCAGGTTTTTGCCGTTTGGATTTTCTCTCCTCTGCCAAAACTTGTGCATGTGACTGGTTACACAGTGCAAGAGGCTTTGCGCTGTACTTTCTGACATTGTAAAACTCAGTACATCAAAGGCAAGGAGCTAACGGTGCACAGAAGTTTGGTAAAATGCCTGTGGTGTGTACAAGGAGAAAGAAATTGCCAGTTCAGATGCAGTAAGGCAATACTATACTGGGAAAAGAAGACACAAGGAGTTTCTAGGCTCAGGCAAAAGGCTGAACAAACTAACAGTCCCCTGGAAGGCCTCAGCTAAGAGCAATACCAGGGCCTCTGCAGGAGTGGGGTGGGTAGTGGCAGGGCAGGAACCTTCTTTCCCCACACTGAGTGATGGAGCTGGTCTGGTGCAGATGGGCTGTGCAAAAGGACATGGTGAAGCTGCTGAGTCTGGCTCGGTGCTGCTCACCTCAGTCATAAAGACAGCAGAGTGAATGAATCAGGAGGTGATTTGAATGCTGGCTTTGCTTCAGGTTTCATTTAATTCCAAATTCAAAGTATTTTTTTACTCAACCACTTTTTTGTCCTTCATATTGTGTTATTGCCTTGCTCTTACAGGGGAAGCAGTCCAGAGGCTCCAATTGCCTAGTGCAGAGGGGGAATTGTAGCTTCCCTTGTACCACTGCAAAATGTCCGTATGCATAAAACATGCTTGTTTTGCAAAAATAAGGAAAGGGGGAGGAGTGTTATTGCCTATAATATTTTGTCTGAGTTTCCCATATTTTAGCTTAGGAGATTTTATAATGTCAGGATAGTCACACTGTAGGGATGTGTGGCAAATGGGCTGTTGTACAAACCTTGTAGGAAAAGATTGATGGCTAGGTTGGCTGTTTTGACACATTGGAGAGTCTCATCTCCCACGTGCTTTTAGAAATGCAGAATGTGTGATTTCCCTGGTTACGTAAGGGCTCAGAGGACCTGCTCTTCTGCACCTCCTTTTTCTGGAGCAGCTTTCAGTAACACGGCTCAGATATCAACCAAGCTTACAGTTCATGCCTGAGCCACCTCCTGGGGCTGACTCATTGTAAAACTCAGAGAAGGAGAGGTGTGGGCTGGGGGCAGCAGCTATAGGCAAAAAAGGAAAACCATTAATATGGGAGAGATTGTTAGAAAGTAATTGCAAAATAATAAGAGAAACCAGGATTTCTCTGCTGGAAAATGATTTTTGTCAGCCCCTCTATCCAATCATGTAAGAGGGAAGTAGTAAAGAAACCCAATTCACTTTTTTATACCAAACAAAATTGCCTGTTTCTCTTACTGACATACCAAAGGTATGTTGTTTGTTTGTGTGAGGCAAGTCTTTCTGTGGGAGCACAAAACTGCAGGGCTCACAGCTGTGCAAACGGAGGGCACACTTGCAAGTGCCCAGCATATGCAGGACTGCTCCATATGGGGGAAGGGGTGGAATAAAAGAGGCTTCAAAGTTGGGGTTTTTTTTGAGAATTCCTCCTTGTTCACTGTAGGTAAAAGTTATGCAAGCAGCAGGGCTAAGCACAGCTCTTGTTAGGGCTGGGTTTTACACATCATGCCTTGTAGCGAATAGGGAATTATACTGTTGTTCAAGAAGAACAACTGTATTTCATAACAGCAACTGCACTTCCCAGAAATAGGCATAAGGCCCAGTTTCCCCCTCGGAGCTCCTTCAGGCAGTCAAGGTGCAGGCAGCCACCACCCTGTGCCCTGAGAGACTGCATGCAGTAATGGACTACACAGTGCAGTGCCCTACTCTGACAGCCCAAGCTACCCCAGCTGATTTGGTACAGGTGCCAGAGGTGACGGTATGCCCAGTGTGTGTTGCCGACTCTTGTGCTCACATGTCCCTTTTGCTGCTTTCTATCTTTTAGTCTTGTTTTTTCCTCTTGGTCAAATCCCTGGGCCTTCCTCACTGTGGGACAGACCCCACTTTGGGATGCTGCCTTTTATCTCAACCTTTGCCTTGCAGTGTGTACACCATTCCTTTGGTTTCTCTGGATTTTGATCACAGCACCTCTCTCAACTTCCAGTCTCATTCCCTGTATCCACACTTGTCCTTTTCCAATTGCCCACATTCTGACTGCCATTCCCACCGCTGTCCTTTGCTTAGCAAACACTGCTGTAGGTAGATGTCTAGGCAGTGCAACCGAGGAGCACAGAAGGCTGCTGGAAGATGGTGAAACAAAGGGCTGACACATGGCAAAATGCCACTGCAAAAAGATTCCCTGCTGTGAGTGCAGTGGCCTGGAATGGCCTCGGCCCCAGGGCTTGGGGACTGCCTTTTTCTGTGCCATGTTGACTTAACTTTGTGAGAAGCCCATCTTGATTGCATCTGAGCATCCCTGCGGAGTTGTCTCTTTGTTAACTGTGTTATCAATTAAAGCCTCGCTGTAATCCAAAGAACCTTTCTGTTTACCCTTCCTGGCACACTTTTTATTGGAAATGGCTCTTACCCCTTCTAGCCTGTTACTTCTCCTAACATAGAAGGTATCTGAAGCTTTTCTCCCCAGCTCAGAGCCTTCTTTTGTCAGCTTTCCCATCCAGAGGTAGGAAAGGAGCAGCTTACCTGCATTTCCTCAAAGCTGGCCAATGTGAAATGCTGGCATTGTGTGTTGTATAAAACAACACAAACTACAAAACCCCAGTGGATCTATCGTCTTTTTTTTCCCATAGCAGAACATTTTAGAAACCAGACAGGAAGTTTTTCCCATGTGATGGCCTGTAGCAAAGATAAACTGACTTCTGGTGATTTTAGGAGAGCTGCTGGATTTGGAGGATTAATTTCCATTGTATTCCCTAATTGAATTTGCTTGCACTCAGTACATGTATTTTCGCTCTACTTCTTCTAGCTTATGTTTGTATATCTTGATAGAGAAATGAGGTCTGGCTTCTGCTTAAAAAAGGAAACTCCCCTGTTCTTTGAGAGCCCATGTTCATTCATCTCCTTGCCCTCAGTGCATTTTTCTGTCGAGATCCCCATTCTCTGAGCTCATTACATTTTCCATCTCCTCTTCCCTCCAGGCCCCAGCAAACGTCTCCCACTAGCCCTGCAGTTTGACCTTGGACCTCAGTTGCTCTCCCTATCTGACCCCAGCTGTGGATGCTGGCAAACCTCCAAGTCAGGGAGCT
Organism: Campylorhamphus procurvoides; assembly: GCA_013396655.1. NCBI lineage: Eukaryota > Metazoa > Chordata > Aves > Passeriformes > Dendrocolaptidae > Campylorhamphus > Campylorhamphus procurvoides. Next base: position 795,905 of record WBMV01001705.1, on the reverse strand, counting down.
CTGGGAGAGAGAAAGGACAGAAGTTTGCCTTACTTGACTGCAGCTCTCCCTAAGACACGCAGCAGCTGCAAAAAGAGTTCATCACTGGGCACATGGATTCACACTTCCTGAAAGAATAATATTCTTGTGAAAACTTGCCCAAAATCAAGGTTCAAAATACTTCTGCTTTCTGTACCAGTTCAGAAGAGCACAGCAAGGTAACATCAGGTTCGGGCACAGGATGCCAAAATCGTAGGAGAGTTGAGAGGGACAGGGGAGATCAAGGCTTTGGGAAACAAGAGACAACAAGTCCAGATGCAGCTTAGATATTCAATTATGCTTTAACCCAAACCATAGCTTTTATCGGTCACCTTGCTGCTTTCAAGAATGTGATTTCATGCCTAGATATAAATCAGTCCTGCTCAATAACTAGTAATTTCACACAAAAAAGCAACAGTTATTTGTTATTATAACAGTTATTATAACACACGGTGTGTGTTATAATGCAAATAACAATTGGAGAAGGGATGATATTAAGATACAATAATGAAAGTTGACATGTTTAGGATATCTGGAAACAGTGACCTGCTGGTCATCTCTCACTCTCAGTGATTGTAATTGACAGGCTGTTGCATTTGCAATAATACAGGAATACTAGAGGAAAAGTAATCCAGAAGATATTTTGCAGGAAGTTCTTGGGAAAAATTGTCAATACAAACATATCATTCTCTGAGAAGTTGAGTAAGCAGCCTTATTCCTATTTTTTGTGAAAGTAATACATCCCAAATATTACAGGATCTTTGAGATTTGTGATGAAAGGGCAGTGACTGGCTGCAGAAAATGTTATTTTATGCTTCTGGAGTATTTTACTCATTTTTCTGGCCTTTGGCAGGGCTTGGTCTGAGCAACTCACTATTATAATTAGTACAGTTTGTCAACCCTCAGTTTCTGGAAGATCCCAGCTTTCTTTTTCCAAAGTAGAAGTACAAATCTCTTAATTGCAAAATGAATTTTGAATGAATGAATGGATGTTATTATCCACAAAGGATTCTCTGAACTCTAGAAATCTGAAGGTTTACACTGAGAGTGTTAGACTTGAACTTTAATGGTTGTTCTTACAAGTCATTATCGATAGCTACTTTTTTCACTGATTTTGCAAAGACCTGTTCAATACCCAAGGATATGGACAGTTTTATTTTGTGGGATAAAGTAACTGGACTTTTTTTTTTGCCTTTGGACTTTTCACCTCTCTTCTGCTCTGGTGCCTAGGTCTAGGAAACAACCTAAAAATAAATATCTACACTAAATAACTTTTCCTCTAAATATTGGCAATAATTAATGAATATCAATGTCCTAGTCAGATAACAGAATGAAGTCTATACTGTGGCCCTGTCTTTGTGCGCTTCTGCCCTGTGCAAATAGCTGATCAGTGTTTGTAAATCAGGCAGCAGCACAAACACAAGCCCAGTGGTTGCCTGCCTGGTCATATCTGTGAATACAGATGAATAAACAAACTGAGCATGTTTAAACATATGTCTGTGCTTATACAATATGGATTTTGAAAAGCCTACCTGCTGTTTTGATAGAACAAGGGCAGAGAGTCTCCTGGGCAAAGCTGGGCTTTGCCCAAATGCCAGTTTTTGTGCTGAAAACATCTTTCAGAAGAGCAATTCATGTTAGTTTTTCTGGGAAACATCACAGGCAGCTTTCCTACAAAATAATTTTCAGCACAGCCAGACATCACTCTAGTTTTCTTCTCCAGTAGTACCTTAATATCTTATAAGTGGTATTCTTCCAGCAGGAAAATCAAGCAGACTTGCTGCCACTCTCCAGATGGGAACTGACATATGCTGCTATAACATGCAATTGCACTTAAAGAAGGGAAGCAATGTGGCATTCCCGGTAGTCTGGACCCACCATGACTCTGTCTTGAGGAGAAACCCAGGTGTGCACCTTGCTCCCAGCAGAAAGAAATGTGTGCATTCGGTGGGAGAGAGCCAAGCCAACTCAACAAGTCTCAGTCTGGGTCTACTGCAGATTTCGTTATGAAACTGGGGGCAGATAAAAGAAAGGGGGATTTTCTAATTAATCCTTTATTCTGTGCCACTTTTCCCCTCTGCTGGAAAAGTGAATATTGCCTCTGAGCTTGCAAAGAAATTTGACTGTGGGAATATAGATGATACTTGAATGAGGAACTGTCTTGCTCTGAAATTTGTGGATCAGTGCATATAGCTATATATCTACATGCACTTATGTAAACAGGCTCTTTTAAATCAAAAACTCATTTGGAACCGAACTTTGAAAAGTATTTTTCAAAAGAAAAAAAAACCAAGTGAAAATGCAGCTATCAAGAACACAGTCAAAATTGTACTTCAAATAATCACCTCAACAGAAGACTTTATTTATTCTGTTTAAAACTTGTTTTATATCTGGATATTGATCATTCTCAAAGGGCAATCCTTTAAAATGTTTCTAGTCTGCCCAGTAGCCTTGTGTAGGTACTTTATCTGAGGCAAAACAACTCACTTCTGTAAATCAGCTGTAATTTGTGAGGGAGTAATATCTCATTGGACTTGGCATCTGTTCATTCTCTCACCAAAATTCTAAATCTTTGAAAGCTTTACTGATCATTCTGCACAGCTAAGATCAGTTTTGTTAAACAGCAGTTAAGGATTTCAGCAATGTTATTTTCTCCCCGCTGTCTGAAAAAAAAGACAGTCCCGACACTAGGGCCAATGTTCAGTCTTTGCATAGGAGGTTCTGCTTTTCAAGAGCATATCAGCGCTTTGTCTGAAGGTCCATTTGATAACTTCTTCATGAAGTGTGTCTAATCTAGATATCCTTTCTCTTCAGGGAACCTGAGGACAATAATTTTTGGTAAATCTTTTCCTTTCCATTGTTTCCGAATTGCAGTGAACCATTTGAACTTTTGCTACTAGTTATATTCTGTGCTTTTTTTGGCCTTTCGTGGCCTTCACATATAGGCCTCTTTCTGTGTAATCATGTATTTATCTATTAATTTTCTGTTTGACTGCCTTAATTTGCTCCAATATTACTGCCCCTTAGAGGGCAGTTTGGGATTATCACCATAATTTTCTTGTCCCTGTGTGGTACCACTCTGGCAGCACTTTCCAAGCAGTGGCCTCGCTTGGTTATTTGGTGCAGCTTTCTCAGGTACCTTAAACCCACCATCTATTGACTGTTGCCATTGAATTCCCAGGTTTTTTTGCTCTTTAAAGTTGCGGAGAGGCTACAGCAAAATATACTTTTAAATATGGGCTCTGTTCTGTAGAGGTAAATCGGAGCAGGGAGAATGGGGCAGAGGGAGGGGAAATATCCATTAATTTTCATTGCAGATCGATTAACAACCATGATTTTAGCCTTTTCAGTTCCTGTTTGTTTGTCTAAGCTTCATTATTTCAAATGAGCCAATCTCTTCTCTCCAGCAGGAAAACATTAGAGACATAATTAATTCAAGGCATTTGGCATTTCCTGTCAAAATGGCAGACATTCATCAAACTGTGAAGATTGCTGAATTTCATGTCCACTCAGTGCTGATGCTCAGAGCATTTTTCCAGCCTATCTCTCTGTACAACTTGCACATCTCTGCATTTTGAATTCTTCCTCCACGGCTAAACCAAGTTCTTTGTGCTGATCCTCAGTCTCTACAAAACCTCCTGTCAAACCCATTGCTACCACCATTCCCTGTCCTCTCTTAGGGCACTGAGAGGTTGCTGGTGGCTCTCAGTGTCCCAGTGAGAAGCAGTGAATGACCAGCACATGCTACAGGAATGCTGGACTACATCTCTTTATTGTGGTTGCAGGGGCCCTGGAGTCATATCATGACCTTGTTGCTGTTCACTGAAGGGCTGACCAGTACACTGCAGCAAAGTGGGTATAGGAGCAAGAGGACAAATACTGAAGAACAAGGAGAACAGAGCTTTGGAGAGTTTAAAGACACAAAGCATATGGCTACATGACTGGGTGCAAGCCAGCTCCGGACTTTCAGGCACATTAGCAGAAGATGTTAAACAACACTTAGTAAAATAAAGAAACTGTTCTTGGCAAAAAGGCTCTTCTGTGGGGTGCTGTACCCCTCAAGAAAACTTCCTGGCAGCTATCTGCCTCGGGCTGTGGAGACACACCCAGTGACAGGGAAGGGCTTGACTATGAATAAAGCCAGCAAATTTAAATATTTATGTGATTTGGTAACATTTGGATTCCTCCTTCGGCTTTTTGGCTCTGTGCATATGGTCACAGCTCTTGTACTGCTGTCTGCAAGACACAGGCTCATATATTTTCCCCCCCTCTTTTACAGCAGAAACTGAGTGGATCACTCAGAGAACCTGTCGCCAAAACCTTGTGTTTTAGAGGTTAGATGTTAAAGAAAGACTGAAATGGTTTTCTGATTTGTCAAAAGTCTGGCAAGTTAGACTTAAACTTAGCAGAAAATTATTAAATTAGGTGTGACAGTAGCACAAGAAGTCTGTAGTATGGCCCTGTCTTGTAACTACACTGAAATTAGATGAACAAATCTGGTTGATAATGGCTTTAGAAAAGTAAATGCAGCATCTAAATTTGACAGCTATGTGGCTGAACTGATATATATGGTGATTATTGTTGGCACACAGCAGAAAAATAGAATTGCATTGTGTTTAATCAAAGAGACCTAGTCTGGGATAATCTTTGGATCCCTCCTCTACTTGAAAAACAGGCTTTGGAACAAAGGAAGTTCTGCATAATGTTATTTAGTCTGCATGAACTACTAACTGTATGTCAGAGCCCTGATGAAGTCACCACTTAGAAACCATTAAGAGATAGTGTACAATCAATGTGATATACTTTGTTTTAGTTGGGTGACATGCTTCTGGCAAGTAATGCAGCAACCAGGTCTGGTGTGCACACATTAAAATTGCCAGCAAGCTAAGGTACATCAGAAATAAAATCCGGCAGCTTTCTGCCACTCAAAAAAAAAAAGTTTCCCTTTAAAAGGTGCTGTAAGACCACTCTTCATGTGGTCTCATCTCTAATGTGAGTCAGGAGAGTAGACTTGTCTGAAAGGTAAAATCTCCAAGGACCAGATTGATATTAGAGAAATATCTTTTCTGGCCTCCTTATAAGGCTTTAATAAGTGTCTAATGCCAAGACTTCTGAGCAACTGAAGAAGTGTGTTCTTTGCTTTGATAAAAAAAATAATTTCCTAGAGGAAGGAAGCCTCATCAATACAAATGAACACCTGAACCCCAACACATTATTTGCTGGGGGAAAAATTTTAATTTAGACATGCAGTGCACCCCTCCCCAAATTCATTATATTACAAAGGCAAGGCAAATCCTGTAGTACCAAGGGCTTTAGCTATTGGAGTGCACAGGAAGAGTGAGGAATGGAAGGGCATGAGTGCCATCCATTGCCTATCACAGAATAAATCAGGATTGAAATCTTTCTTTTGTGCGGTTTGGAACAGACATGGGCCCCAAAGACAGATGATTTGGACCAAAAGACATGTCATCCCTTTATCTAGCTGTAATTAACTGCAGGTGGTTCCTGCTAACATAATGCAGATTTGAGTATCATTTATCTTTTTAATTTAGAGACAGCCCAGCTTTCACATTTTTTGGGAAAATTCAGAAGAAAAGAATTAGTTGTTTTCTTATTATGGCAGATCACATCTTTCAGTTTGAATTCTTGGCCAATTTTTCTTTCTTTTGATAATAATAATACTGCCTGCCACTCTCCAACAGATGAGCTGAACATGACATAGGACAAACTTAAAGCAAAGATCTGGGCCAATTGTTAAATCTGAGTCTTGTCTATCAGAACAGCTATGAAAATAGATGTTTTTTTCTACTGGTGCATACTTGTCTCTCCTTGACAGTAAATCAGTGCCATCAAATCCTCTTACTCAGTATTACTCTGCATTTTGTAAAAGAAAGATTTTTGAGGGATTTCTTCCTTCTTGATTCTTGGCTGCGTCAACTACAAAACCCTGTAGCCATGACACATCTCTTTTTCCCCTCTCTCTCTTTTACGTCAACATAAATCAGGAAAAACTCACTGGAGAAGCCAAGATGATATAAAGCTGATGGGACAAAGATGGGGCTATTTTTCTATTCCATGTTGGCCTGAGAGCAGACACCTAACACTGTGTTGCCTGAATGTTGCTTGTAATCATATTCCTCTGTGTAAACTGGATCCTTCTTAAGGGACTACTGAGCTCTGGATATTTGGCTTCTTTCTGGTCCCCTCAGTCTCCAAAGAGAGAAATGGGCTTAAGGAACAACTGAGAGACAGAGCAGTACAAATTATTGGAACAGGATAAGATCTGCGTGGACTCTGTATGACTTGTGATGTTAGAGTTGCATGATGTGTCTCTGCAGTGATGGCTGAGAGGAGCCAGGGGTAAGCTCCAAGAAGGAGCTTTTGCTTCTCCTTGTGCTGCAGTTGAGGCCAATTCAAGTGGACTTTGGCAACAGTGCACCTTCGCCCAAAGGAAACAGCAGCAATAGATGCTGAGAGTTCTCTGGATCCTTTTTGTGTTGCAAACAGCCCCCACTTACATGAGACCATTGCAACAGCAGAAAAGGTGAAATATGAAACTGCATCCCCACTCCGGTTTGTAAGGAAGTATCATGTTCTGGCAAGTTTGGACACCTGCAGCAATTGACTTCTTTCCAGCACAAGTCCAAAGGCAATCAGTTTTCCAGCAAGTAATTCTCTCCTAGGAAAGAGGCATAAGAGAAAGGGAAAATGGAGGGAATGTGAGGAAAGATAATAGAAGTACAAAATTTTCAACAGCAAAATGCTGTGTAGTCTGTGTGCTGGAGGAAGAAAGAAAGGAAACATGCAAGGCAGAGCATGAGTTTGAGGTAGCTACAGCTTTCATGTTTGGTTTCAGTATTGCTATCTTTGGGGGAAAAATGGTGAGTGAAAAGATGGGCTAATATGTTAAAGCTGTTGAGATGGGATGAAAAGTTTCAGTGATACTGGGTAGGTATATGACTCAGGCAGAACATATTGCCATTTCCTTCACCTCCCCCCAAACCAGCAATAAGACTGAGAGAACTGAACATACCAGAATAAATTCCTGTCTTGGCTACTTAGAAGAAACTCCAGGACAGCCCTTCTGATATAATCAGGGCCAGATTTTGGCCAGATCTCTAGGATGCATTAGGAGATTGCTGTAATTGTCCTGATGGGCAGTGTATCAGTGCATTTAGTGCCACACCGAGGCATTCCCCGGTGCTTAACACAGGTATAGACCCCACTGTGACTTTGGTGTGTAAGTAGGGTTTTCAAATATTCAGTTTCTCTCTCAAGTGCTTGTGTTATTCTTGACAATTATGCCATGTTTTTGTGATAATATTACAGTTTTTATAAATTTGAAATCATTTTCCAAAGCATTTTAGTCTAAACCTTTCTGATTATTTAATTTTGTTGATTTTGTCTAACTGAAGGATCTGCATTCTTAAACCATTTAACTTCTCAAAAAATGCATTTGAGGACCCTAACTGAAACTTTGAGCTCATTTCAAGCGAGTTTCATTTTCAACAGCTGAATTTTTGGCACTGGCAATGTGAGGTGATGTTAGTTAGTTTTTCTTTGGTTGGCTAAAGCCAAGAAACTGTGCTTGTCTGGCACATCAACATGGAAATGAGTAAGGGAGATAAACAAGAAGATGGTCTAGCCCCTGAGGAATATTTTATTATATGGAATAGATAGGAATAATACATATGCAACTGTACACACAAAAACCCATTATATTTGCTTAGTATAGTCTGTGCAGATGCATTTGTAGCTGACAATCAGTGACAACAAATTCGATGCATAAAATCCCTAGAATGTGTTAGTAAATAAAAACAAAACAAACTAAACAAAAAGACAGGAATGAAGTGGATAAATATTGCAAAACATAATTTTAACTCCCAGTATTTATGGAAATCTTTAGCCTTTTTGAAAACTATGATTACGCATTTGCAATGGACTTGATTTCTTATAAGTGGAAGTTATTCAGTCTTCACAACTGCACTAATTCACCAAATGTGATTTGTGCTAGAAATTTGTAGTATATAAATGGATTTTCAGTGCTTCCAGCAATTCCATTAAATGCGGATGGAACAAATAAGTGAACAGTTTGCTGTTGTGAAACCAAACAGTGGTTTATGTCAAAGAGAGTCATTTAAAAAATAAAGCAGTGAATTAAAGTAAAAGTGACTTAAAGATTGGTTGTTCTACAAAGTGTTGCTCTAAATGAAGATGGGGGTATGAGCAGTAACATCTGGACGGAATAAAAACCCATCTGAGAACTAAAGTAAAATAGCATTGTTTATTTGAATAATTCCTGTGATAGAAAATAGAACCTAATACCAAGAGCAAGAGTCTCTGGGAGTTTTTGGAAGTGGGACAAAAAGTTGATGATACGAAATTTTCAGCAACTTTACTGTCCATATTAAATGAGATAATTTTTAACATTTGCTTATGATGCACCTACTGCCAGATCACACTCTCTGCTTTGGGCATCTTGAAGGTGAAAGTCAACAGGAGACATAAAGCCAGGTGACAAGACAGCCAGGGTGGCATGGCACTTAATTGCAAATGTATCTCCAGATAATCCCCTGTAAATCCTCTGCCTTCACCTGAGGCCACATGGGAACTGAACAAATGTGTATGCTTTTTCTTGTGAGGCGTTTAGGTTTTTCTTTTGTTTAGAATTTTAATTCTAGAGTGGTTTTAGTCACTGTGGAGGTCTCACATAAAGACACTTTTAATTTCAAAAGATTGGCTGTCTTGCATATAACAATTTTCTTTATTTGGCCAACTTCTTCCTCATTAACCTACCAGGGAAATATAGACACCAGGGTTTATTTAGATGATCTTTCAACTGTCCTTCCTGTTTATAGAGTGATTAGCCACATACACCAGACAAACTATGAGGCCAGGGAATGGAGGATACCATGCTAACAGGAAGCACCTTCATGTAAATAACGGTGATGTTCCACGCCATCCAGTATCTGCGTCTTCCCACAGGATGTAACCAGCTTTGAAATACTTGTTTGGAAAGAGTATTTCTTTTATCAACAGAATTAAGCAAAATGAAAGATGGTAATGTTTGAACTTACATAAACATTTAGAAAAAAAAGAAAAAAAAAAGAAAAAAATGTTGAGTTCTGAATTGGAGTTTAGAGGATTTCTTTGGGTTACTGACGTTGTCATACCTTTGGGAGAGTTGAGCATTCCTTTGCTGGATGGACTGAGATAATTTCACCTTGAATTTTACCTTAACCATATGAATGAACCTTCACCCAAGTATGCACTGTAGAGAACAATGCAGACAATGAAAGAGGCTCCTGGGAGCACACTGTAATGTTTATTTAAACATATTATTCCTAGGGTACCTATTAATGGTGTAATCATATCTCATTATTACTATACTTGTGCCATTATTTAAGGACACATATGGACACCAGAACTGAGACACCACCAGCATAAAATCTTACCAGATTTTTTCCTGAAAACAAGTGTCTGCATGTTCAAAAATGCTTGTCAAATAAACGAGTGAAGACAATTTTTTTAATTTTTATTAGGAGTTTTTTATTTTTCATTTTTTAATTTTTATTAGGAGTTTTTTATTTTTCATTTTGGCATCTATTGCATTTTATGGTGCTGTTCAGTTCCCACAGATGAAAGGTTTGTTTCTGCATCCAAGTGGACCTTGGTGGTCCCTCAGTGGGTGACAATTCCCTGTGACCTCCTGTGGGCCCAGGCCTGCATATGGTGCACTGACCTCACCCACTCACAAACAAACAACAAAGATGATCTAGAAGCTCATTGGTGAAGAAAATTAAACACTGCAGGTCAAATGGAAATCAATTACAAGCTGTGCAGAAGACTTTGGAAGTCAACACCGGCTCTCACCCATGAATTTGGAAGAAGGCAATCAAATGTTAGGTCAGCTCAGGTCACCCTGTGACTTTTGTATCCATTTTTCACTCAATATAGGATAGGGAACTCTAAACATCTGAGACAGCAGACAAAGTTAACAGATGACTTGGGCATAGTGATAGATCCTGTGCTGAACACATTGTGCCAGTGCAAACAAAATTATTTAAGAAAAAAAATAGCTCTCTTTGTAGTAAGCAGAAACATGATCACATCCGTCTAAATAAAATCTGTTAATTTTTGCATTTAGCTCAGCCTCTGGTTCATGTATGCAATCTATTTGGTATCATTTGTCTAATGTAATTAAACAGTTTTCAGCACTGACCCTCTTTTAACACGTACATGAACACAGAAACATTTTTTCATCACAATAATAGCAATTGGCAAAACTTAAAAGAAAAAAACACTTAAAGGAATTAGAAGCACAAGGCTCAGTCATTTCTATTTCTACATATCACAATTCTTTGAAATTACCTACAGACTAATGTAAAATGTTATTTTTCCACTAATCCTTGAAAACAACTGTGAAGGAGATGGAGTCAGTGTTTCAATTTAAAATGCAAGTCATGCCTCCTTGTAACACTTATATTATACATCTATAACGTATACAAAAGTATCCTGAATGGAGAAATAAATTTTTACTGTATCTAGTATTTATTGCAGACTTCGGGAGCTATAATAAGACTGAACTTTTCATAAATTAACTTGACATGGAGTCACTTTCAATCTGAACTGGTAACAAAAAATGCAGGGTATTGCAGGTTGCATCATAAAGGTGATGATGGACATGACTGTCTTTATCACAGTCCTGTAGGGTCATGTGGGATAAAACAGCCCAAATTTTGTTGACTCAAAACCTGAGGACTGTCCTACCAACGTTTTTTTTTTTCAGCTCTAAATGATTTCAGTCTCTTCTTCAACGTTTTACATTTCCTGTACTTCTTGTTCTTGTTTTCTTAACCAACCCACCCCCACACAAAACATAGCTCAGTCCCAACATGCTTCTTATCCATTCCTGAGCAGATGTAAGATGTGTAACCCATCTCTGGTTTGGGTGGTGATGAATTCCTGCATCTTGAGAGCTCTGGATTTAGCTGTTTGTAACTCAGGGAGGCTGTTTAACAAACTGGTTGACAGTAGTGAGAGTACCCAGATTATAATTCTTTCAGTGTGTGTGTCGCACACTAATGATATGTGTGAGCTTCTGGACTGCCTTGTTCGGATTGGCATTTTCATCCAAGGACTTTATTTTTTGTGTGTGGTACAGAGTTGTGTACTTAAGGTGTTTAACCAGGAATGTTAACTTTGTAACCGGGAGCTTGGTGGATTTGTCTGCCATTTGAATGTACTTGGGTGGCTGGGAATTTTCCAGCAATATTGCAGCCAGTTTCTCTCTTTTGTGGATCATGGGATTAACACGGTAACAAAACACAATTTGAGTCTATGCAAGATGGAAAGCAACAATACTACTAAAACTACATATTCATGAGTATTTCTAGGCTGCATTTACTTGAAGAAAGACTTTCTTTTCTCATAATTATTTTATGTGTAGAAATCTGTGGTATCTCATGTAAGTCTTCCCTTATCAGGAGTCCTAGAGGGAAAAATTAATTTGTTTAAAATAAAATTGATAACTGTCTATGCCTTTAAAATAGACATGACCACCAAGGAGGTCCTGGGTCAGAGTATTAAATATTTTCCCTTGATCCCCGGGACTTGGCCTCAGTGCACACTGGGATCTGAAGTCTCCAGTGGTAGGTGACTACAGCTGCTTCCGAGGAGTCTTAACTGTGGAGTTTTACAGCTTGCATCTGGCTCGTGGCTCATACCTTAAGTATGCTCCAGGGAGTTGACAGTCTCATTTTTGTTCTTGAAATGCTAAAACAAAATTAAAATGAAAATCTAGAATGCAAACCTTTTCCTCAAACCATGTGAAGGTCAAGGAAATGACCTCTCCTGCAAAAACATCAGGAAAACACATACAGAAAAGCAGATATCTTGAATAAAAGCAAACAGCTATTATAATACCACTAGCAATCTCCTTTTTAAACTGGTTGGCAGAGCAGATAAGTTGAAAATGTTCTTTCAAATGATTTTCAACAGCAAAGGATAGGATATTGCGCTGAGCATGATATTCTAGCGGGTGGGCCCCACTACCTTCTGCTCTCACGTGTTTTCCATAAGTCAAAGCAAAGAACTTCTTTCCATGTTTCTGGTTTTAAAAGTGAACTTTCAAGAGAAATTTCTAGCATGGCTTCAAGGTCACAAATTGTCTAACAGCAGTGGCGGGGACATGCACAGAGTCCAGAGCAGAAATGCTGATGGTGCCCTTGGGAACAGGGCTCTCTATTTACCAGCAGATCCTCAGCGAAATGCATGAAGGGCTGGAGCCTGGGGGCTTCAGCCTGCAGTTCCTGTTTGTAAGGAGGCTATTTGGCAGTAGTGCACCCACACTGCCCTAAAGCTTCTGAGCAGTGCAGGGAGAGATGATTTTCCTTACCTCAGGATGAGCTCTGACACCTCTGTTTTTGCATGGAAGATACTGCAGGAGGAAGGACAAGCAAAACTGAGTGTGGACAGACAGAGATGTGTTAGCCAGAAGCTACTCCATCCTCTCCCAAAAGCACCTGCCATCCCTTGCACCCTGCCTTAGCCTCAGTAGCTGTTGGTTGACCATACCTCTGGCATAAGTGACAGAATAAGAACTTCTTCGTTGCCACAGGCAAAAGCCTATTCTCCCTAGAGCTAGAACTAGTTCTCCGGCTGCCGGGGGCCAGCAGTGTAGATGTGTTTGAATAGAGAACAGCAGCCTGTACCCCTACTCACAGGTCAGGAGAAGTTTGATCCAACTGCTCTATCCATGTGAAAGAACAATGATAATTTCATTACACACAAAATGTACTGCAACCCAGTGACTCCAAAACCCCAGGTCTTCATTGCAACATTTCATGCTGACTTTGTTGCTGTGTTTTTATGATGCCTATGTAGACTGCAGATCAAAGTCTGTTTTTAGATCCTTTTACCTATAAGATTGTTGAGGTTTCCTGCTAAATCACTGAGAACAGTGAAAATTTGCAATGTTTTTATTAAAGTTGCACAGTCAGCACACAGCAAAATTAGAAGGTATGCCAACTTGGTTTGAGTACCTCAAAGAAACCAAAATGCTTAAAACCCAAATGGTTAAACAAAAGTCAACATATAAATCTTCTGAAAAGTCCCAGAGACCTTCCAATCTGTCTGCTGACGCCCTCTGCCTGTCTCTGACCTTCCTAAATCAAATAATTTATCTAAAGTACAAAAGTTAATAGTTTGCATTTAATATAAGTTGCTTGTCTTGTCAATCTGCAGAACTCTTGTTCCCACTGACCATTTCCTTGATGATGTGTTACAGCAATGCAGTGGCCAGCAGCTCTTACAGAAATAGATGCAGAAAGTGGTCTGATTGATTTTAAGTATGTTCATTCTTGAATACAAAATGTAGGTTGTAAAGGGAGGCTGTGTGTTTCACCTAGCAGAAATTCTGTTTTGGGGCAATGATTACTGTTGCAGGTAGCACACATTGTATGACAAAAGAAAAGTAAATAAAAAAAACACATTTGGTGTATTTTCAAGAGGGTTGTAATTAACAATAATTCTGAAAGTTTCAAGTTTCTATGCACAATTCTGCTCATCAGTAAAGATCTATTACACTTGCAAGCATCAGAAAACAAAATGGTTTATGTCGATATGTGATGCTTTTGCATCTCTGAACTTTTCCAGACTTTGGCTTCAGTCCTGTGTATTTCTACATGGGGTTTCTCTTTACCCACATGCTTTAAGGTAAAGCATTTGCCTACCTTTTGTAGATTGTAGATTGGCATCAAGTTGTAATTTTGAAAAATATATGTTTCCTTGCATATCATGTACCAAGTCCGTATCATAAGGTAATGTTGGTCTTTAGTGCTGAGTACCCCACATGAGGCCTTCATAAAACAGCCTCATGTTATGTTTTAAGGGTATGGAAGCTAATTGATTGGACTGTTTCCCTTCTGTTTAAAAGCAAGTTCTCTTCTGATATACTGTAGAATACACATCAGAGGGAGGCAGCAGTAGTTAATGCTAAACAATATTCATTTGTTTACAAGCAATTTCCCTTTCCTGGACTGGATGGGAGCTGTGGAGCCTTCCCAGTGATCATGGATAGCTATACCATCTGAAATAGCCTCTGAAATTTTGGGCCACTTTAGGGCTGTAGACTCTACTTGATAGCTTGTAGAGGAAAGGCAAGTATGTTGGGACCCATTTAGGCAACCAAGCAAGACCAGCCAGCATGTAGAGAGCATCAGGCTTCTGGTAGCAGCCTAGGATTACCAGTAGATCCTGCTGCCTACTTTTCCAATGCTGAGCTGTTGCATCTTCTTCAGGGAAGAGGAGAGGTAAAAGGGAAGCAGGCAAGCGTGTCTAGGCCCAGTAATAAAGAAGGGTGGGCAGGATAGCTGAAGAGCAGCAAACCCAGCTGAAGCCCCTCAGCCTCTCCTTACCTGCAGACCCACACTGATGCCTCCCTAGAAGGCTGTAACAGAGCATAAGGGACTAGGTATGTTAGGACGAGTGGTGGCAACCCTGCACAGACAGGGGTGGTGAGACTTGACAGTGGTTGAGGACTTCTGAGTATGGTTAATTTTTACCAACAGTGCTCATTGTGACTCCAGAAATGCACACAATAAACCTCAGTCTGGGTCAGAAGAAAGATTAAGGTGTGCCCACCTCTGTTTCTCATTAGTATATTCTTCTGTCCAGCTCACAGGTACTTTTTGAAACTTTATTTCTGTCAAATGTAAGTGGTAATATTGCTGATAGTCTTTTATTGTCCAAGCTGTCAGAGTAGCTTTAAATCTATCTATTTGAAACATCAGTCAGGTATTTTTATTTAGAATAAATTCAGTTCTCAAGTCTTAATTAGAAGCAAGATGGTTTAAATACATATTTTCTCTTTTATTTTATGAACTATACTCTTCAAAACAAACATTCCTTAAGAAAGTGCAAAAAGGCAAAATGCAATATTTTGTACCTTTTTCTTACTGTTGTTACTCTAAAAGGACCAAAGTAATAAATACGAGTTTTAAAAAATAATTGTTTCTGCAGCAGGGTTCAGGCCTGTAACTTACGTTCAGAAGATTATGCTGGCAGTGCATGGAAAAGCCTTGAAGTAGGTATTTTAAAGAAACTTACAAATTAAAATTGTAATAAATATTGTTGAAAAACTGAGTGTGCAGACTGTGGCATGAGGCTTAGAAAAATGCAGCTGAGCTTCTTTTGACAGAAGTGGGAAGCGGCTTACCTTGTACTGCTGTCCCCAAGGAGGCTTGTGGAAGGCCCAGCTCATGAATCTCACTGTTGGATGATGCTGAATCCTGACCTATGTAGGGTTATAGTGAGAGTGAATCTTGGGACAGCTTGGAAACTCATGGCCCTTGGTTTGCAAAAGGTATTTTTAATAGCAGTATTTTGGACTCCACAAGCGATCTGTGCTTCAGCACAGTAAAGCATTTCTTTAGTTAATTTCTCTTTAAAGAAACTCCCAAGTCAGCAATTTCATCTTCTGGTCCTAGTTAAGGCATCAAGCAAGGGAGTTAGGCTTTTATAGTCAAGCTTATGCAAACACACATCCCTATACACCCTGGTTTGTTTTGTTATAAGGTAAGTAAGGGCCACCCAAAGCTTTAGCAGTGAAAGTTCACTTAGTCCTGACATTGACTGTGTTTTAAATAGGTGGAGCACAGCAGAGTTGTGATTTAGTTGCCTGAGGTGTTAGTGGTTTATTAGCTGTGAGAGCTTGGGCTTTTGTGGCACCTCCTCTGCCACGCAGAGCAGACCAGTGGGGTGGTTTCCTTGGCGAGGAATCTGCCCTTGGGCAGTAGCCCAGGTTGTGAAGATCCAGCTCAGTGCCCACCTGGGCTAGCGTCAGGTTTTAAAGTGATGAGACAAGTCAAGTTGTGAGATACTGAATTTCATTTGGCAATCCCGAAACCAGCACAGCCAGTGAAGCTGGAGCAAGCCTGGGGAATGGCATGAACCCCCTTCTGGCCATACCACAGAGCCCCTTCCCAGAGGAGGGCTGTGATGTGCCTGAGCTTCCTGCAGCCACTTGCCAACCTCTCTGCTCTGCAGAGGATTTTGAGTATGGGTTCAAAACCGTGCTGTCTGGACTGAATACATAAACCACACTGCACAAACCTAAAGCTTAGGCTCAGCCTTAAAGTGTGGGTCTTTCCTCCGCTCTCAGAAAGCTGTGTTAGCAGTATCCATGTCAGGCTGCAGTGTTCAGGAGTGTGTGAAAATGGCCAGTGCCAGCTGGCTCACATGCCCTTAAGACCACTTTTTAAAAATAAAACTTATTGTATGAAAAAATGTTTTAGCATAATTTAGAGTTGCCCTGAGCTCTCTGATTCAGGGCTACTTTGAATAACTTCTGGGAGTCACAGACAGCTCTCAGAAGTCTCTAAAGCTGGGAGGCAGGCACCAGGTCTCTTGTATCATTATTTCTATGCTCTTTTTTTCACTGGGACACGCAGACAGCCGTGCTTAATGAGTCAGTTAGCACTGCAAAGGTACTCTATCAGAAGGCCAAATTTCTGTTTGCAATTCTTCCATGATGGTTGAACAGTCTAGTCACAGAGTTTAACTGACTTTGGTTTTAACTGTATTTCTAAATCACAGTAGTATTCTATTTTAATATATATGTGTGTTTGTGTGTAAATATACAATATGTATAATGTATTATACACAGTAATGTACATCTTAATTTCATGTAAATCTGGTTTATGTATATAAAATATGTTATTTCCACTGACAATCTTACTGAAGAGGGGTCCTGACAAGGCAATGGTCTGACATGAATTTTAAAATTAGATTAATTTTTAATCATAGACACATTTTTCATGTTCATGGCATTAGATTCTACAGTATCTACAAGAACTATGCTGTTCTGGTTGCCTACCAGATCACTGACCCTATTGTTTCTCTTGCACCTCTGTATTAAGTTTTTATGCAGTACTCAACTCCAAAGCAATATTTTTAATAGGACACAGAGCCTTCTAGTCTTTCAGCTTCTCTTCGTAGCTCCTGCTGAAATGCACTTTATTTAATTCACTGTAACTCTATTTTCCATTAATTGACCATTTATAATTCACTGGAACCATAACAATGACCTATGCACTACAGTGAGAGTAATGGAGTGTCCCCCTGACACAGAGCCAGCCCACCTTGAAAGCCCTGACTTTACCACCACCCCAGCGGATTAGTGGAGATGTGGTTTATATTAGTGACCTGAAGAAGGTTCATGCCCTCTGGGAGAAGGCTGTTCCCTGCAATGGCAGTGTGATTAATGGTTTATTTACAGCAGTGACATCAAGGCTGTCAGGACTCTTCATCAGTCTTTGATGTAAAACACACTAAGAGGCCCTAGGTCATTCTTATCTGCTCAGAGAAGAGAAATCAGAAATGAGGAGTGGTTCAGTGTGACCACAATTCTGGTAGGATTATTTTCCATGGTGGCAAGCGAAAGAAGGATATTACAAGGCCATTTCTACTTCACTGGCCTGACTGGTGAGACAGTGTGACCACAGAGTGACCATGGTATCTCTTTCTTGACTGAGGGAGGGCAGCAAGAGAGCACTAATGACAGGTAACATGATGAAAAAAATGCAAATCCACAGGGCATTGTGGGATGGGAGTTCTTCAGTTCTGCACAGATCATGTTTTTCATGTCCTGGGTGAAGCTGAGCTTTGACAGGTATTTTTAGGGATTACTGTGTAGTCCCCAGCACTGTCATGTATAGACATTTCCAGTTTTGAATATTTCATACTATTTTAGAAAAAGTTTCCACTCCTGAAAACTTCCTGTGTTTTCTTGCTGAGTTGGCTAAGCACGGTCTGATTTTCCTTAGCTCTGTGTCCTGGTAACTCCCACGCAGCCCGCTGCCCTCGTGGGCCGGCTGATCAGGGAGATAATGTTGAGGCAGCGTCAGCCCTTTCCCTCAGCCCGCTGATGGGAATGGGTTTGCTGACATGCAGCACGTTATCAGGGGCAGCCAGCTCCTCCCCTGCCTAATCCAGGTCCTGTGGTGCAGGACACTTCCAGGAGAGCTCTTAAATCTGGGGTGTTACACAGTACTGTGCCCGTGGTGCTTCAGTTCTGCGTTGCCTTTACAGGGGACTTAGTTAAAAATGACTAAGATTCCTGAGAAATTCTCCTGGGACTAGTTTCAATAATAACTAAATGAAAACCAGTTACTGAATTGGAGCCAGATAAGACTGAAAATAAAATTTTGGGAGGGGAGGGGGAAAGAAAGTTATGTTGGAGAGCCTCAGCTTCCCCAGAATTTCACTCTGTTAAGAGGTCTGGCACTTGCGCTATCAACATGTTCTGACCCACTTGGCTTAGTGTGGGCTCCTTGCTATTTCCCGGTGCCTGAGCAACACAATCCCATGAGACAGCTTTTCTGCACACAATAGCCTGGCAGACTGCACTCTTTCTTACTGGGTTAAGATCTGCAAATAGCAATCTGTGACTTGCAGGAATATGCATAGGTTATATGCCTGTGAATCAGACCATTGATCTTAACAGAGCCTTGGCTTGTTCAAAACCCTGTTAACAGGCTTGCTAGGCAGAGCTGGCTTGCCAGAGCACATTTTGTGGAGCTTGCTCCCTCCTTGGCTTCTTGTAGAGTACTGTTTGGAAATTAGTGTATGAAGTGTGGGTCACTCAAAGCAAGTCATTTTCCATCAGACCTAAGGAGTACTTAAACACAAGAGTGTAGTATGAATGTGCAACAAGACCCAGAGATTTCTCAACAGCAGGTGTTACTTAGGGGAAACAAAAAAGCCCCAGGATGTAGTAGGAACAAATAACGCAATCAAGAAAATAGTACAGAAAAAAATTAAAGTTTGCACAAAGAGAGCTAAACAAAGATGCACTTCCTTGCTCTAACTTTAATCCTCTAAGAGGTCTTTAGACTTTCTAGTAGATGGCTTCTAGCCCACTGTAGTATTTTCATGGCAAATGTTTCCATTTGATTAGTACAGTTCTGTGTACAGAACCTAGAGCAGAAAGACTGAAAAAGACAGAACAAACAAAATACACAGAAAACAAATCTCTGTTGATGGCTTTCCCTGTTTCTCTTTCCTCATTTTCATGGAAGATTCGATGTAACAGAAATTTATGTGGCTAGTGAGTCACAACCAACAGTCATTATACACAATACACACTATACATATATTTTGATATTTTCCAGCTCTCAGAGAAAGTTGCATAATTTTCTCATTTTCTAAAATTTTCCCAGACTACTCCCTTTGTAAAATCTGTGAAAGGGCTTTTAGCTATTTTGTGGTCAAGACTCTGTCCCCTGTTCAGCCTGCATGTCCCAAAATACACTGCAGTAAACTCAGAACAAAGCTGGGCTACCCTCAGAAGACTCCACTCCCTTTCTTCTCTCCCTTCTCAATTCCTTATGGGTACTCGAAAGCCTAATTAATTAAATGCTGCAGGATTTGTTGGTGATGAGCAGCTGCAGCATAGAAATCAGCAGGTGTAACCTGGATTTTCTGGCACCCATCTTGTGAAACACCCAGACCTCCAGCCAGTTTCTCCCCCATCTCTCTTGTCTCACTATTGCAACATGAGGCTCATCCCTGGCCCACATGCATCTCTTTGCTCTCTCTGTGCTAGCCAGAAAGAGCCCTCCACTCCTCTGCTGCCTGCCAGTTTCCTTCCTTGCTACAGTGGACATTCACTGCCTGGACTTCTCAGGTCTGTCTCCTACAGGGCTTCAGTCAAAGCAAGAGCACTGGGTGAGAAACCAGCAAGGATTAGGGAGCACTCAGACACCAGCAGTCCAGATGCTAGCTGGGAAACTTTGTCCCTTGGGTGCATACACAGGGCATCTGGAGCTGCTCTGGGCTGCTGGTGGTCTGATGAGGTTAAGATGCTCCCTGCTTTTGTCAAACTCCTTCCTACCTGCAGTGCCCTGTTGGAATGCAGAGACTGTTCTCCCCTCACAGGGAGTAGTAGGTGATGTATATGAATGTTTTAGGAGACCAGCAACCCAAGGGTTAACATGCATCTTTACTACAAACAGTTTTAGTTACAACTCAATCATGAGCAGCTGAATCATATCTGCTCCCCGGATCCCCTCCTCGAGGGAAAGGCAGCACTGCCAGCTCCTTTCATGACATACAGAAGGACCTGCTGGCTTGCTGGACCTGCTTACCACCCTGGACCCAGCTCCCCACCCACCCTGCCTACAGAAGGAGTTGTGGAGGCTTTATCCAGCAGTCAGTGCAAAGCAAGAGGGACAGTAGGCCCTTTTTTTCCATGGGCATGAGTTAATGGGATTGGCCACAGCTTGTTTCTAAAGCCTGATTTCTGCAGCAGAAGTCACAGCTTGAGCACGCTGCTTTGCCTGTGCTTCCCCCAAAGAGCATGTCAAATTTCCATTCTGTTCACTATATCCAGAGCCTAACATCTTCGGTCTGATATAACCTGTTTTGCATCACACAGAGTTCTTGCTGTGGGATATATTGCAGGGTCCGTCAGTCCTTACATTGTATGTAACAGGTGCCAAATTTTTACAGTTTAACATGCAGCAGATGTGCTTGTGGTCTTTTCTAAGCTGTTTTAAAAAACAGCTATAGCCAATCTATTTTCAAAGCTGGTTGGCTAACTAATGTGTCCTTGTTTAAGGGAGAATGTTTTCATGACTAACCCAGGAATGGCTCATCATTTTTTCAGGGCTTTGTCTATGAAGCATTTCATTAATGACTCTTGAAAATTTACTGCCAGATTAATTTGTTGATATGATATGTTCTTTAAAAGTTTCAGCATCCAGCTGGAAAGTTAACAGCTAATAGTCAAGCTCTGACAAAATGCACTGATTCATTTTTCAAAGAAGGTATTGCAACTTTTTAGTTCTGTAGGTATTTCAATTATCAAATGTCTGTGGGTTTTGGATGATGTGTCTGAAACATAGCTAAACTAAATGGATATATAACACTGATAAACTGAAAAGCAGAGCAGCCACAATACTCCAGGCACAATATCCCTTAAGAGTCATAACAAGCCTCTCTTGAAGAGTGTAAACGTGGAATGGCTATAATGCTGCTCCATCACAGACAAAAATCCCTTTGACATAGCTAGGAACAATATCAAAGCAAAGAAATAATGCCTGATAATGAAGCAAACAGAAACCTTCCTGAACTGGGAGAAATGAAAAATGATGGCATACTGTGTGCTGCATGTGAAGTTTTGTTTGACAAGAATTGGGCGTGGGGTTCCTGGAAAGAAGCATTTTGATACTGCTGTTTTTACCATACTTTGGAGATGTTTCTTCTCCTGTCATAGTAGAAACACAACAGAGTTAGCTAAATTAGTATCTTTTTTTACACAACAGATTTCAGAGGTGATTTTCTGCAAGGATGGACTATACTATAGTTAGGATATAGGAATGAGGCTCTGGTATGAGGCAATAATGCTTCTCCCCAATGGCATCCTGGGACATTGTTGCCTGTTCTTGAGCTGAACTGAGAGGTGTAAGCTAGCTTTTTCTTTTCCTCAATGTGGTGTTGGGGGTTGTTGCGTGATGCCTCCATGAGTGGGTTGTGTGCTTCTTGCAATACCTAGCCACAGCAACTTGTGTTACTCAGCCCAGAGAGACAGGACCGTTGACTGTGCTGGGCATCACATGAATAGATAAGGCAGTGGTTGTTTGTTCTGTCTTAGACAAGTCTCTTATGATTGGATCAACAGAGGAATTCTCACAACATCTGGATATGTACGGGAAGCCCAGGTCCATGGCAACAATTCCCACAGATCTTGTTCAGCTACTCTCCCAAACTGGAAGCAACCAAACATCATGGGCCTCCCTGCTTCTTTTGGTTCTCCAGGCACTTAGGGCTACTGTACTTTCCCCATAGTGCCCAGGGCTTCAGCTGAACTTAGATCCAGGACTAGATGTTCCTCTGCTGAAGTGCCCTGGGGTACCAAACATGCTGAGGTTCACAACATGCATCTAACAGCTATGGGCATGACAACCTTTTGCAAAGCAGTGGAGGCTGCTTCTCTCTTTTAAAGGGTGGTGTGAGATGAAGAAGCAGGTGGCCTGCCACTTTCTGTTCCTGCCCTCCCTGGAGCTAGGACACCTGGATCTAGCTCTCTTGTCAGTTTGAAGGCACTGAAATCCACTGCTCCTGTCAGCTGAGCAGAGTTCTACCCCCAACCTTTAATGTGCTGTACCTAGAAATACTCCCTGGCTGCTGTCTCCCTCTTCAGCCTGTACCCTTGCTGATGGGCAAGCACCAAAGTGATCAAGACTCTGATGAGAGCCTGTACATGGGATGGAGTTTGCAGTGATGTAGCAGGCATGTGCTGGGAAGCATGAGGCACAGTCTGATGAGGAAACCAAGCTGCCTTATACATGATCCCTGCTCTGGAGGCATGGGACGAGAAGTCACAAGTGTCCAAAGTCACCTCCAGCATAATGAATTCAAAGCCTTGCCTTCTGTCTTCTCATGCTTTTGCTCTTGTTTATTTGTGTCACAGGATGTAACCAAGAATCAATTTTACTAGCATAAATTCCAGTATTACTCAAGGGAACTGGGCTTCACTGGCAGCAGGAGAAGTGTAAAGTACAGCTGAAGGAAGAATGTCTGAGCATAACACATTAACAAGCCCTGAGTCAGCACAGGCACTGCACTGTAATCAAGAACATTGCCTGTTTACTTCAGTGTGATTAATATCAGTCATCTGCTCTTGGCTAAATTATTAGATCCTTGATAATAGGAAATTTCCTGGGGTTATATTTGGAAATCCCACCCATCTCTCAAGAATTTACCTACTGGCTCTCCACCTTGTGTGGCAATAGCAATGGCTTTGGCACCAGGGTGGCCAGTGATGAGGTTGGTCCAGCTGGAGGTGCTGGACACTCAGGAAATCCCAGTGGCGAATCAGAGCTGCTAATGAATTGCTTTTTAATTTAGGTCTGATCTACAGGCCATCTGTGAAATAAAACAGTGTCTGAGATATTAACAGTGTTTCTGGTTATGCTAAACTTTAAAAGGAACCTCTTCTCCTTATGCAGATTATACCTCGGTCTTTGACATGGAAACAATTACTACTTGAATGTGATCTCTTTTTCACTGTCATCGTGAATTTGCCTTGCCTCTTAGCAGACTAATGCATGTTGAAAAGATTAATGGATTAAACATGGCCAGGGATAAGCCTATTACACTAAAGCCCCTTAAAATCAGTCCATAGCTTGTAAAGGAAGAGATCACCTGAAATACAAGCCTTAGGGAGTATCTGCAGCGTGCCATGACCATTCCCACACCATGGTTGCTGTTGTAGGCACAGCTAGACCAGCCATGCCAGCTCTGAGTGTCACACAGGCCACAACCAAAGCTGGACACTGGGGCCTAGGATGAGCTTCATGCTACTTCACCACCACCCAAGCCATACCCTATGTAGCTAGTTTTAGCATTGGGAAAGATTTGCTCTCAGGCGACTTTACTGGACTGTGTTTCCCTTGACTTCCCAGAGCTTTCTTTTGCAATTCGTGGTCTGGGCTCAGACCCCAAAGTGACTGTTCCAGAGAATCTTGCTGGTGTCATCTTCTACTTTGCCTGCCCTGTGGAGCCTTATGCTGCCCTGCAGCTCCACAGTGTCTCTCAGTATTTTCTCAAGAGGTTTTGAAGAATGTTTCACAAACAACTGGCCTAGAATGCCGAAAAAAATCTGTTGTGTTTATCTATGCTCCAAATTATTTACCACAACGGGTCACTTTAAAATGTAGTTTACACAGTGTTTGAGCAGTTCATTCCATAACTTAGGGATTATCTTTAGAGATTTTTGAACATTCTGTAAACTTCTATTTTTAAAATCAAGTTATTTAACATATAAAATTGTAAATAGAGAGAAGGACAAGAGAACCTGACCCTCAAACCAGGGCCTTTAGGAAAGAGAAGGGAGTCTCAAGTCTAGACCTGGCATTACCTTTTTGCTCCAAGATCTAAAGCGTAAACTGTGCCTTAAAAAACCTGCATCTGGGACTTACATCCACTGGAACTGGCACAAATGGAGGTCAATAGAGATCTGACGATTTTGAAGCCAACTTTGCACATGTTCATTCTGAAGCTGAAGGGATTGCCAACACAGAAGGCTACTGTTGCACTGTATGCAGCTATGGCCAGGTAGTGGAGGCTCCATGTCTCCAGTTTCATGCTACCTGTTAAACTTGCTACCTGTTGAATAAACCTTATAGAGAGCCATATGACCTTCTCCACTGTTTGACAATTCAGGAACAGTTAATATATCAAGATTTTCCCAAGTCAAACTCTTAATTCAACCTCAAGCTTTCAAGACCTGCCCATATCTAAGAATGCAAGTATTTAAGAGAGTTTATCTTACATGAGGGGAATATAATATTGGAGGCAACTAGAGGTAGCATGAGAAAACACTGCACAACCCTCAGGGTATGGTGTTCATCCCACTCCCAAATTACATGGTTGTATTGCAGTTATCTGACTTCATCTGACTGCAAATTATAGTCATTGTTCTCCTGTAACATGACAGCTCTATACTAGTTGTAGATCTTTTTGATACTGGAAGACCAGATGATCAGAATAGCTGCAAAAAAATTCAGACCAAGACAAATTCTCTTCAGGAGAATCACTTTGATATCAAACACAAATTAAAAGAGCCCAACAAGCAGGCCAGGTAAATGAAGTGAAGATCACTGACTGTAGTATGAAATACAGAGTCTTCAGCAAAGTACAGAGGGTCTTGCATCAACCAACAGTTAACTAAAGAGACAAATTATTTTTACTATCTCTGCTGTAAAGTGTTCAGATGTAGGGAACTTGATTTTTAGGGGTGCTTACTCATCCTCTTCAGAAAAACTATGTTTCTTGAAGTCATGTCAGGTGGCAAAACCCTCACACTGAAAAATTTAAAATATTTCCAATGTAGAATCTGCAACTATATAAGTAAGATCACAAATTATATTTAGAAAAAAATGAAACAACTTTGCTCTTTGGATAGTGTTTACATTGCATAGATTTGAGTGAAGAACTAGAATCTGATTGATGGTCCAAAAATGCCCACCATATGTCCCTTCTCTGTATTCCAGGAGACAGAATAAACATACAGTGTTTTCTTGAGATGAAAGATTTTTAAGAGACATATATATAAAACACAGTACTTTATGAAGAAAAGATGTTTTATCTCCATAGATATTCTTGTCTTTAAAAACATGATGTCTTTTCATTTAGCTTTGGACATGTAGGACAATTTGTTCCTTTTCAGCCACATTTTCCTAAGGAAAAACAGGGCTCACTCCTTGCCTGAGAATGTTTTTCTGTTTTCCTTTTTCTTTAATTTTGTTCAGGATGAGCTTCATGATGCAAATCATACTGACAATTTAAAGTCACTGTAGAAAACAACAACAAAAGTGTTTTGTCTTACTGCAATAACAATGTAAAAGTTTAGATACTGGCAGGAGCACCCTGAGGGCTGTAAGGTCACTTGATAGGTTTTTTAAATCCATTCTCTCTTCATTCAAATGACCACTGGAATGTCATGAGCATTTGGAAATCCCTGTTTTTGCCTCGAAGGTATGTTGAATCTTGGCTGTGGAGAATGACCATTATGCTTTAAAATCTAACTGACCATCAACATTTCCAGATGTGCAAGGATGACTGATTTCTTTCTCAAAGCTCCTTTTCAACACACAGGCAGCCAGAAACACAGTTCAGAACATATGGAAAAGGAACCAAGCGTCTGACCTTCTGCTGGAAGAGACCTTTACTTGAGATTTGTCCAGTGTGTATCTTACATGGAAACTAGTGCTAAGTATACAAAGCAAAACCGCATTTTTGGCTTTAGTGAAACAAATTGCAGCTCCTTACACTCCAAAAGAATGCAGGCTACAGAAGAAGAAAGAAAAAAAATAAAGCATCCAAAGTAAAAGAAATCCAATATTCTCAAATCCAAACCCTCCCAAAAGTTGTGCTTAAATTAAAATATCAATGTATTAATTTCCTTTGATCAGCACAGTATTTCTGCTAAAAAGGTCCTGTGCAACTCCCTTCCTGCATGCACATCTACAGTAATATTGATTTTCATGATTTTAATTTACTGTTGGTTCTTTAATAGAGCACTAAAGGGAACAATGTTATTCATTTTTGAGAATAACAAATCCTCACACAAATTAAATTACATATGTAAGGTGGTACACATTATATGTATTTATTGTGTTACACATGTAATGCAACCACTAATACCCTAATTCCTCCTTCAAAACAGGAGTCTTTTGTTCTTTGTCTCTTTTCACCTCCTTGTGTAACAAAGCAATATACCTTTAAATGAGTAAAATTCCCAAAGTAACAAGCAAACAAAACCTAAAGCTTGATTTAGTGTTGTAATACCGTAGCAGTAAATGAGCACTCAGGAAATGTCCTATTCCAAATGCATAGCTAATAACAGAGACTTAAGGCACTGCTATAAAATACAAACTATTCACCAATTCTTCTCTGGGCTGTACTCCAGGGAAACTGTATTCTGCTTTGCAGAATTCTAGGGCTGACAGAAACATAAATAGAATAAATGTCTATATTGGAAGAAGATTTTGCTTTTCCATATTGAAACTATCTAAGAGAATTTATAAATCTAAGAATGGATAGTACTTTATTTTGCCAACCCTCAGGTATGATAAATATATCTTCTCAGAAGTGTATTTTAGCCATTTTTGTTTTGAAGCAACAACAGCAGAATTGTTAATTGTATGAATTACACTTTATGAACAATGCAAGACACTTATCTAGTGGAGTTGCTTTAAGGTTTTCTTGCTGAATACAGTACC
This sequence comes from Campylorhamphus procurvoides, assembly GCA_013396655.1. NCBI lineage: Eukaryota > Metazoa > Chordata > Aves > Passeriformes > Dendrocolaptidae > Campylorhamphus > Campylorhamphus procurvoides. The sequence continues at coordinate 769,098 of WBMV01001705.1, read as the reverse complement.
TGTATCAGCCCGAATATTGTTAGATCCTCTAGTGTCTGGCAAACCTTTTTGCTTAATTTTGTGGCAGAATTTGGCTTCAGAGTTCAGGAAGTAAAAGGTGGTTACACAGCTTTTTGTAGTTATCACCCTTGCTGCCAGTAAATGGTGTGGATCCTGCCATAGACTTGGGCTTTTAGAGACTTTTGGAACAAATGCATTTCAAACTATAAGAAGATATTTTTACATTAGAGAAAAGGGTGTAAAAAGAACCTTATATGTTAGTTTAACAGGATCGGTTTATAGGACTAGCCATTTGGCAACAGCATAACTTTCTTCTTGTTGATAAATACTCCACTTGTCATTAGACCCCATCAAAATATATTCCCTTTCTGCAATGGATGTTAGACTTACGTATTTTTGTCTTGTTTTGAAAAAGTCGTCATCTGATGGATGAAAACATGAAATCATTCAAACGGAATGACTGAAAGATGGCTCATCCAAAATACTAACAGCATTTGCATTTTATTGGTTAAACCATTCAAAATTCCTGCACATCTTGTAGAACGCTCTCAGATATTTTCATTCATCAGCTGGTGTACAGAGGCAACTTTGCAGAAACCCTCCCTTTATTTTCAAGACAGTAACTCAGGGAGGAGTTGATGTTCTCCTTTGTCTTGTCCAGGTTCAGTATGGGGTTTGTCCTCAAAGAAAGGTTCCTTGTACAAGGCATGGCTAACAATTAATAATAGCTGTATCCTGAGGGTACTTGGTGAGGGGTGACACAGGCAAATGCAGCTGTAGCCAAAGGGTATGTGAGTGAAGCACTCATGCACAAAGAGCTGACAAGAAAGCGAGAAAGGGCCCAGAAAAAATCCAGGGGGACTTCAGCTGTCAAGACCAGCAAAACAGGGATGGTTAGGTACAGATTTAAAAAGGTCAAAAGTGAGATGTAGAAATTCTGGCTGCTGAGTCTGTTCACAGTTAAAGGAAAGGGACAGAGTAAGATTTGTTCCAGGCAGCTTTTAGCTGTACAATAAAAAGTTGCAATATGTTTTAGGTAAAGGTGCTGCTCAGGAGCATTTTTAGATGAGTCTCCAGGGAGATGGCAGGATATAATGCCAGGTCTTCATACAGATACAACTCATGCTGCAAAAATCTGTCTGAAGTTGATCCTTCAGTCACACTTCATTGGCCTCCTAGATAACTTCTTTTCACACTTGAAAAATGAAGAGGATGTAAAAATAGCAATATGCCATGGAAATCATTAGGGACTTCTTATGTGTGTCCAAGAGAAAATATATGGCCACTGGAACAATTTTGTATCTGCTGAAGTCATTAGAATGTTGGATGATTAGCTTGGGGATGAAGGGATGAAGAGGTTCAGGTCCTTGGCCGCAATGTCCAGCATCAGATAGCAAATATCCCCATCTGCCCCAGCCGGCTTTCCAGCTAGTACATTCTGTTTAAAAAGCTTATGCCTCTGGTATGAGGTCTGTTTAGTATCCGTACACATGGGCATTGACATATTCCTTGTCAATATTTTTAGGAATTCAGCTACTTGCTAGCTAGTGCAACAGACTGATGTTGGAAGGAAGCCCATAATGGAAAAAAGCCCATGGGTTTACACAGAAACAAGCTGATATGTGAATGAGAATATATATCAGCCTTGGCAGGGCACACTGTTATTGAAATCTCCTGCCTTTCCCACTACCGCAGGGTGGTTTATGCCTAGCAATGAGAGGATAATTGAAGACTGTGAGAGTTAGAAGTGATTTCTTTGGACCCAACAGACCCTGGAGATTTTTACTACTATTACTACCATTATGTGTGTGCAGAAAATTCTCCAGGGGAACAAGAAAGGCCTGTGGTTGTACCATTGCATAAAATTCTCAAAAGATGTTCTGCTTTGATTCATCCTGACAATTAGTTTATGCCCTCCGACTTGCAGGGTTGGGACTGATGTGTGGATAGGGGTCCCAGGAAAACATGATGGGATTTGGTATCTCAGATCAGGGGCCCTTTATTTTCCCTCCTTCTCTCATGAGTCTGGGTTGAAAGAGAAGTTGCTGCGCATAAGGCCAGTTCAGGGAAGAGAAACCAGTCATTGCTATTTGCTCACACTCAGCTTTGATCGGATGTTATAATTTTTTTAGTTAAAAATAACCTCATTAGCTCCAACAGTAATCAATTAATTGGTCTAATTTGTATTTTGACTTAAAGGCTTCAAAATGCCATTTATCTTAAATAAGCCTCTGATCTTGTTTTCCTGAACATGCTAAACTGTTTCCTCTAGTCATATCCCAAATCTCCCACAGGCTTTTCCTTCCTCAGCCTGGAGGCCAAGTGCCTTGGAGGGGCAGCTGATGTGAGCCACTGGTCCTGCTCCTTCAGCCATGCCCCTGGGATGGTAGATAACCATCTCCTCTGCCGTGGCATTCACATCTGGAGATAGAAAGAAAGCAAGTTGCCTTCTCTTGTAAAACATTTTGAGTTCTCTGACATTTCTCTGCAAAAGAATATACTCCAAGCTCTGATTTGCACTCCATGAAAGCAAATGTCTAATAATCCTAAGGTTTGCAAAACTCTTCCCGTTTTTACAACAAGCCGCAATATTTATTTTAACTGTACTTGCAAGGACATTGTCACAGGAGAGTCTGTCCTTTAATTCAGAGCTGAGATCATCACAAAGACTGCACATTCTTTCTGATTGTTCTTTTTACTTTCCACTCCCTCAATTTTCTATGTTTTATTTTTTGAAAAGATGAAACAAAGTCAACGAGTGCCTGCCTAGGGGAGGAATTGAGGGCTGTGGATTACTGGGTCAAAGCCTAAGCAAGCAGGAGAGAGGGGGACCATCTGTTGTCCTGACTACAAACCAATAGGTTCCCATGGGAAACAGCAGCAGTGCTTGCTGAAGTGGGTTTTGAGAATGGGTTCAGGAGGCGTGTCTTAATGGCCAGTTACACCATGTCTTTTCCAGCACAGCTCTGATCTCCACCTCACAGAACTTCTAGACGGATGCAATGGGTGTAATGAATTCTATCAGCAGAGATGGATTGTACATCTATTTCCTCCCCTGCAAAAAAATGTTGATTTTAGTATTTAATAATAGGTGCAAATAATTTTATTGACTGCAGGGTAGGTGCTAATATTAGGATTATAAATTGATTTTTCTGTCATTCATATCTAGGAACATAAACAATAACTTAGAAGCTTAACTTTCATAACCAGTGTTTGAAAATAGTGCTTCTGTGATTTCATGTATGATCTCTGGAACATTTCAAAAACATATGCTGTTCATCTCTAAAATGTCAATGTGCACTTTCTGTGCAATCAGAAGATATGCTATCCATCATGAAAACAAGGGTGTGCAGAGTGCTTAGAAAACAGGCCATTATGTCTCTGCAGCATGTGACTTTTAAAGAGGTTTTTATGTGCTCAGTGTGGTAAAAGTCTTCCCTCTAACTTACTCTTCAAAAGGGCAGGAAATTTACAGGTAACACACAACTTACATTTGGCAAAGTGCAAATTTCTGCCGTTGTCTTAAGCCTTCATGTAGCATGTCCTTCACTCCCTGAATCCTAGGTTTTCAGACTATAAAAGGATCTTTCTAAATAAAAGGGTAAAAAAAGATGATTTTTCAAAGCTGAGGCCTGCTTTAGGTCAGAGCTCTCTCAGGCACTACAGTTCACCACGTAGGAGCAACACAGATCTATGCAGGTTTGCCTTTCCCCGAAGTCAGGAATAGAATGGCTTTTCTCCCTACCAAAATTACATTTAATCATCTGTTTTACTTAAGGAGTTTCTTTGTGGAAGCCAGACCTGTTTCAGGAAAAACCCTTCGGTGCAGCTATACCAAGTTCTGAGTCCCAGGTCAGCATGCCTTTCGCGTGAGAATGGCATCTCTAAATTTAATTTGTTATAGGAAAAGTGTCTTTGAGGTTAGGTATTTCAACATTTTTAGCTGCTGCTTCTATTAGGGAAACTAAGGCAGAAAATCATGCTAAAAAGCAGCAGTATCAGCAATGTCCTGGTAGTTTTCTACCCAGTTGTTTCTTGCAGTAATTGTGGCAGCACAGCAGGATGGGAGGGGAGTTAGCAATATTTTGAAAGGACTGGTTAAAATTTAAAGGACTAATTTTATTGCACAAGAAAGGAAATCTCCATTTATCTCCAGGATTTTACATATTTTTGCAATTAGCAAGTGCCTTTTGTATTTTTCACTCTCCAAAAGCCCCATCATAACTCATTAAAGAATTTTGTTTCAACAAACTGCTTGCCATTGTTCATATTAGGGGTCAGGTTTTCTAAGACACCTCAGAGCAAATTCACAAAGGACAGGACCTCTGCTGTGCCCGTTGTTAAGGCATGTCCCTGGATCTCTGCGTGTGCTGGCTGGGTCTGGGCTGCCCTCACAATAAATGGAAAAGTTTGTGCTTATGCAGAGAGACAAACGGAGGCGAGTACATGGAGCTGGGAGCTGGATACCTGGCAGTGCTGAGGAGAGGAGCAGGGCTTAAACTTTTGCCTCTGAGTGATCTGAGCACTTCCTTCATCTTTGAATTATTCAGTCCAAAGGCCTCCTCAAGAGATAAGCCCTAGAGGACACCTAATGGCAGTCTGGGCATAAAGTGATTTTTGAAACTAAGGAAGTACCAAGACATTATTTTTTGTCCAGAATCACTCACAATGGTTAGAGTGCTAATGATATGAAAAGGGATTCAATAAGTATTTTCCTCGTTTCAGAAGCAGTGGCAAACTGTCTGTGGATCTTATGAGAACAATGAAGTGCTTTTCAGTTTCTCTGTAACTGAGCGGATATGAAAGGAGAACATTTAAGCAGAAGAGTTTTCAGTTTGGTTTTCTACAGACTTAGGCAAGAAGGATCTCAGACTGGCAGATTCTGTCCCAATAATTCCAAATCTGCAGACTAATTCTTACCAGTTTAGCTGAGGAGATATTTCATGGATACCAGCTCCCACAAACTTTGTGAAAATCAACAGCTGGGCAGAGGAGAAAGACCCCATTAATGCTTCACTCCATGAAGGAAAACTCAGTGGTTCTTCATGCTGTTTGATTACAGACAGCCTGCCAAGCCTGCAGGTATATCTTGGCCAGCTGCCCAGAAGCCTGTGCCTCCAGGTTTCCACATGGCCAGCCAGATTCCAGAAAAAGGACCCTCGGGTGGAAAAGTGAAGCAGGAGAGAAATCTGGTTGCATCCCTTCCACTGCTATGGTCCTGTTTCACTTGCAGATTAGGCTTCTTAAACAGCTGTCTGCAGGGATTTGAATCCTACTGCCTATAATTTCTACAGTATTTTGGAAATCCCATCACAGAAGTAGGGTTGTGCTATGCATGGTAACTACTTGTAAACTGGTTAATTTGGTATCAGTTGTGTCAGCTGTCTATTCAGGAGCTTAAGTAAGAGACAAAGGCAATAAAAGGACTGTACTCACAGCTAGTCAATATAGTTTCAGAAAAAAACTTGGACTTGTTAAATGCTCATGGATGTCAGAGCTTGAGAGACAAGGATTGAATGGAGCAGATATCTAACAGAGTGAACTTCTGTGGTGCATTAACACCACATAGCACCCTGATAACAAAGCAGTGCTGTAGTGTATCTAGCAAGACACTTAAGTTACTTAAGATATGGTTAGTTGACATCTCCAAATGCAGTCATCAAAAGAGAAATGTAACTAAATAGATGGAATTATTGTGCGGTGCACAGAGACCAGTGTTAAACACAGTGCTATCAAATGAGGTCATTAAGGACCTTCAGGAAAATATTAAATTTTTGCTGACAAAAGTTTTGCAAAGATTGGCGTGTCCAGTCTCATAGCATAATTGCAAATGGAGAATTACTGTCTCAGGAGTATTTTAAAGACAGTTTAGGGTAAGTCTGTTTGGGATGGCTGGCTTGTCCTTCCTCTGTATATAGTGCAGGGGGATAGACTAGACGTTCTTTTAAGGTCCATTCCAAGATTACATCTCTTGGCTTGGAGGCCTGGACCATAAAGTAACTATGTTAAGCTTATCATCTATGACTTAGATTTTCTCAAAACTTTCCGTTGACATGATATCTTGGAGAGTGCTAGCACCCAAAAGTAAAGAGTCCACTCAAGACTAAGACATGTACAGATCATCGTTCATGTTTAGTCTTTCTTGCCATGAAATGAGGTAGTGAGTCCTTCATAACCAATGAGTATGCCTTCTAAATGATGGTATCCCCTAAGCTATGATATGGAAAATTATCCAAAGAAACAAAGAGTAGAAATATTCTTTCCCCTTGGACTTTTAAGCAACACCCTTTAGTAAACTATTGCCAAATCAGATTGTCTTTTTACAGAGAAAAAATGTATACAACCCAGTGTAAGCAACTCCTTCAAACCTGGCAATTCCTAAATGCAATGCGCCTTCATTGGTCAGTGTTTGGAGACTGGGTGGTCTCTCATAAGACAAAAAAGGATGTTTTCACTCCTAGCCTGACTTTAAAGTATTGTGTTTACTCTGCTGTTGTTTCGTAGTAGGGCGGGGCTGCTGAATAGACACAGTTAATAAATCCTTATGTGCTGGTGTTGTGGCCACCTCCATTCTGAAAGGGAGGGACAGGGCACTACCATTGCTTAAATGACCATTGCCAAACTTGTATCTGATGGGACTCTGGCCTCTCTCATAGTGGGGCTCCTTTCACAGTCACACACAAACAAAAGGCATTTCATCAGTTACAGATTTTTGCCAATCTAATACCACTGAGGAGCCAGAGAGACTGTGAACTACTCTCACAGCCCAGACAGGGAGCCTCTCAGTAGGCGGTAGAGATTTAGGCAGCTTTTTTTTGAAAAATTTTTCTGTTCCCACTTGTTCTGCTAGGTTTCCCTAAGGCAGGGAAGCAACTTGCTTGCCAGAGGGGATTTCTTTTCAGTGATGCAAACTAGTTATGCACACAAGCAAGAAGCTGCTCTGTTCTCCCAGCCAACCAGTGCAGAGGAACAAGCCCCAGAGCAGAAGGAGAAGAAGTTCCATCGTCTTCCTGGGCAGGCAGCATTGCCACCCATCCTGCCTATCCCAAGGCAGGTGGGAGGAAGGAGGTAGCTCTAGTTCTGGGTCTGCCCTCCTGGCTCAGGGAAGGATGTGCATGGGAAAGGTGGCCTCCCACTTTGGGGCCATCATGGCCTGATGCAAGAGAAGCAACATAGAATCAGCTAACTCTCAGCAAAGTAACACTCAGGGAAATTAAATGTGGTCATAATCTGGCTCATCTAGTGGGGGATGATGCAGAATACATCACACACACACACACATATCCAGGTTTACAAAGGCTGCTACCAGAAAAGGGGAGAGAAAAAACCAGCTCTGCAGCAAGTTGTGCCAGCGGGTGAGCTCAGGTGTTGGAGGAGGGTACATCCCCATACCAGGATGCTGGAGAGAAATGAGGGACTGTTGCCTTGTGACTGGAGCACACCTTATAGAGTGTCCTCACTCTGTCCAATATCACAACCAGATGAAACTACTGGACAGAAGTCATGAATTATCAAGCCCTAGTAAAATGCATATGTCACACAGCTGTGCTCTGAGCCATCCACTTTCTTATCAGCATGTCTCGGGGCCATGCTAGATGCTCTAGAAGCAAAAAGGAGTCATTTACTCTTCCTGCGTGAGTGCGTTCATTTCCCCAGACTTGCTGCACAAGTAAGTGTCTGGTCAGATCCAAGCAGGCATGGTATCCCAGCAATCTGAGAAAGAATCTTGGAAGAGCAAGAGCAATATGTTAAGTTCAGTGTTAAGCAGTATTTACTTAGAGAGAAGTGATTGAACTGGTTCAGAAAACTGCTTCAGAACTCTACCAGGTGTTTTTTCAAAGACAGAAATTCATCAAGCGATGGGCTATTATCCCCTAACAGCAAGAATTTGCTTGTTTGGGTTTTGCTTTGTTTTGTTTTCATTTTAAAAGGCATGATATTTATATCAAATGCTTATCCAGGAGAAACATTAGAAGAATGTCGTGAAGCTTGTAAAATGAGACACTCAAGAAATACTACCAGGAATCAAACTGCAGTACACTCTTAATTCATCTCCATTACGAGTATGCTTAAATAGTAGTGTTTAACCACATGAATGCAAAGTCTCTCCTCCTTGTTCAGTGTGGATGGTTGTTTCTCAAGTAATGTTACAGCTTCTTCTCATTCAGTACTAAGCATTCTGTCTTATTTACTGCATGATATTTAAGATCTGCTTTGAAGATAAAGTAGTTCATTCCTGGCTTAGTCTGATGTTTGTTATTATGGTAACCTGGTGTTTCACAAATATTACCACAGTTATTTTTCTGGTTCGTTGAAATAAGTGTACATTCTGAGGACTTTGTACATGGGAAGTTAGCCAAAGAAAGGCAAAAGAGAAAAAATTGGGGTTTGGGAGTCTTCTGGTATAAGGGTCCACTCTGTGAATGCTCATGCAACTCAGCAAAGAGCTCAAAGCAGCTTAGATCAGGTACCTAATAAAAGAGGAGTATACAGTAGCCCAGCGAAGAGTTTACTTCAGCTAATCTGGTATTGTCTAGGAGAAGTGAATATTAAAGCTGATTTGGTGACCAATATTCTTCTGCATTACATGTAAAACTAACTTTTTTCATCTGCAGTCCCCTGCCTCGTCTTCCAAAGTAAATTATTTTGTGAAGAATCTGGATTATATAAACAGTTTTATATTGTATCTAAGTCTACTGTAATTCTACAACTTCTCTTTCCTTTGTGCTAACTGCAGTAAGGGATTGTATGGAAAAAATTCTAAGTACTTGTGTAACTGCAAGACAGTATCCCAAAAACAAGCATGAACTGCTTTAAGCTTGTAGAAACAACCTCACTTCACGCCTTAGCTGATATTGCCAAACTTAGTCTTATAAGTACTGGTCTTTACTTTTCCTCTGTGTATAACCTTCCAGTTTGCTTTTGAAAAAACTATTTCTGCTTCCAAATGTTTTGCAACACAGCATTGTAAAGCATTTATTAGGCACCTGTGCTGCACCTGTGGCCTTAAAAGTATTATACAGATTTCTGACACTTAGTTGCTGACCATCAGTAATTGCTGCTTATCCATAGAGACCTAGGCAAGAGCAGAGGGAGAGGCCATCGGTCACCATCACCTTGCAGCAGAGGGATGGTGAACTGGACGAGCTGGGCTTTGTCCTGGCCTTGGGATTGGAAGATGCTCTGGTAAGCAATAATTTTGTATGTGGGTACTTATCCTCTCTGCCCACTGATTCCTGCCACTTCTGCTCATTTGCTGTGTTCTTTGCTGTCCCTCTGCTCTTTTCCCGCTGAGGTTTCCCACCATTGCAGTCATGATTTGGGTGTCACAGTTCCTGCATTCCTGTGCTCCTGCACCCAAATCCTAGTCCCACCCTCAGGGCAAGAGGGCTTGAGAGTTTTTCTTGTAAGTGCACAATGGTATTTTTAATGTGAGATTAAAAAAAATGGGTTTTCCTCAGGTTTTGTACTCAGAAGTAACTGAAATACTTGGGTCCAAACTTAAAAATGTGTTTGAAGGAGAATTCAGGCTTGTTTTCCCTCAGACCTGTTGCTATTCTTTGTTTTTACTGTCTTAAAGGTGAAAATGAGCAACTGTAATAGAATTGGAAAGGATTGGAAAATGTTAAAGACAGGTCAGGCTAATCATGCCGTCTGTCTTCTATATACACAAAGACCTTAAGGCATTTATGTTTCCCAAAACAGTGCTTTACAGCATAAAGCTTTTACGTGCAGTCCAGTATCTGTGAAATCTACCCTAAGTGCTTTTATAGGATGATTTGACATCAATAATGGTTAAATTTCATGCCACAATTATTTATACTTTGTGATTGTTACAAGCTATGGATTAATAATCAAGGGTAGCAGAGAAAGTACAGTGGGTGAGAGAAGATAGGTCAGTGTAACCCTTGCTAACATAGCAGAGGCCATGGACTGCTGTTAAACCCAGAATTTTGGGTGAGGTGGACCTTTTGTCTGATCCAGTACAGCAGCTTGAACAAAAGAGAGATTTTGATGAGGCAAACAAGGACAGACAGAAAGCTTTAGCTCCTTAAAGGTGCGGTAATAGGCAAGGAGAGAGGTAATGGCACTGCAATTCCTTTGACAAAGGCTCAGTGAGTGAGGCTTGAATCAGTCAAGCAATGCAGTAACTCTGCTGACTCACAGCTCAGGACCTAAAATCCTGGAGGCTAGAGGCTTGGACTAGGAACACAGTGTTAAATTGAAAGGAAGATGCCTTCTAATTTGAAGTGATGGCAAGCATCCTCGTTTTTCCAGAAAGATGTGATGAACGAATGAATGCTGTACTACAACATACCTAATCTACTCCTTCTCTCCAGTGTTTTTTATATCTTTTTTGTCAACAGGATGTAGTTTGTGGCTGCTCTTAATTTTGTACACACAAAAGGGCAGTTTATATTCCCTCTGTAGTACTGCCCCTATTTTATAGGGCCAGCTGCTTGCAAGAAGTTTTGGATACTAAACCTAAATGAACAATCTGCTACTAGGTAGCAAAAAAATATATATGAAACATATTTTTTCCACACTGGTTTTAATTTACTTGGTCACAGTGTCACAGGGGACTAATTTTGTAATTTTCTGGAGGCATGATTACATTATTGTTGTGTATGTCTGTCTAGTTTTATCAGCCATATATGGCATCACATCAAATAATATGAAGTGACATGAGTAGTAGAGTCCGACAGGATGCTCTGGGAGAGCCTCTGAGCAGCAATGTCATCTTTAATGCATCTACAGGGAGTTTTGCTTTGTTCATCCTCACCATTCTATGTAATTAGTATGCTAGAAAGAACCTGCTCCTACTGTGATGGTCCTGGGAACCAGTTCATTCATTTGCTGCCCATAATATGAGCCATGTCTCTTGAGTTATCAGGTCCAGAGGGGAAAATAGCCTCTGAAGACATCAGCATCTTCTTAAAGTAACCACAGAAACATCCTGAACCTTTTTCTTTGCAGTGTCTGTCACTCTTGCCTTTTATGCAATATCTCAAAAGTTTAAGTCCTTCTGACTTTGCTTTCTGCTATTCATAGTCTGAGTCTGCCCAACTTTCTCCCTGGGTCAAAAGACAGTGGCCTGAAGCTCTTCAGACTGTGTGACCTGTTTCGGGATGTTTGTGAGGATCATATGCTCACGTACACCTCTGGAGGGCCACAGGAAACAGACAGCCTGAAAAAATGCAGAAAAGCTCTTTCCTTTGTGCTATTTTTGAATAGTATTGAGGGGGAGGAGTCAGCAGCAAAGCAGCTCTTGCCCCCTTAACAATGGAGAGCAGGGCACTGGTCCTTGGCCTGATGTCACCTGGATCCTGTGCTGGCAGAAGAACTGCGTATCTCTCCGCACAAGCTGAAGCCTGTCACAGTGTAATTACAGTGAGATTTTCCCCCCACCTCCAAGGCTGAAGGCCAGACCTCCCTCTACCTCCATGCCAGACAGCACATCTCCCCTAATGTTAATGGGGAGGGCTAACTTAACCAGGAACATACAAGCAGCTCCCAGATGAACCATGGCCAGAAGCCCATGATTAAAGACATAGCAGGCTGCAGGTCGGCTAAAGCTGCCAACAAGCCTCCTGAGCAGGAAGAAAACACTTAGAGCTGTCAAAGCACTTAAAGGTATGATCCTGGCTTCTGGGCTAGACTTCTTTTTTATTTGTTTCTTCTTGTTTTACCCATTTTTTTTCAGGGAATTAATGTTGCAAACAGTAGGTTCCTAAGAAAGATGCTCCTAACCTGAGCAGTGTTTTGGGTTTTTAAAGGATCAAGGCTGCAGAGTGACTGAGAAGGGATTACAAAAGGATCAGTCTGTGCTGCTCTTGGCTCTGCTGATGACTCTCTTTGCTTCTAAGTTTCACCAAGTCCCTTAAACCTTTCTGCAGTTTCACTGCAGCAGGACTTAAAACTATTTTTTTCAAATTGATAAGTCTCTCCTAAGTCTGAAATTTCTAAAAACTAAGAACAAGACAACTTTTTAGTGGTATCGTGCCAAAGGAAGCTATTACTTGAAGTTAATGACTGCATGAGATCAAATGTGTTACACTCTTTCTCTTTTTCTATATTTTATTTATTTTTTTGCATTTGATTTGCTTGGGGAGGGGGGGCAGGAATCCTGGCTCTGTTGATTTCTGAGTACTGTCAACTGCAATAATACCAAAATATTACTCTTTCGGTATAGAAGTTATAAAGTTTTGTCCATACAGTCATTATGTTAGTAACTTTTCCTATTTCTACATGTCTTAGCACAGGAACAGAAGAAACATTTACACTTAATTTTTCTAATAGGAAAAAGTGATGACTGAGCCACATCTTGGTGGGGGAAGCAGGAATAGGTGTATAAACTAAAATTTCTTTAAACTCTCTTTATATTGGCAAATTGTCAAGTCAGCTTGTTTCCATTCATGGTTAAGTACAGTACTGGAAATTTGCATGCATGTGTGCATTTATATGTGTATGTACTTGAAGTGCACATATTTTTTTACAAACTCATTATGATGTCACTGTAGAAAACAAAAAATGCAGTTACAGCAGACTGTGTTGTAGAAGATGGTTGTTTTGATTTTGTTGCACACAGAATTAGATTGTAGGACTGCCTCAGGTTCATGTGTTTGTTATTCCTGATTCATTGCATGCTGAGGGAACTGTAACACCACATCAGGATAAGCACACAGTACACAAGAAAAAAACAGCAGTTAAAATCTATTTTCCTGAAATTGTTCAGCTAAATCTCTTGACATATTTTACACTAAGCTATACACGTAAGGCTCCAAAATTTGGGGTGATTTGAGTATCATGTTGAGCCACAATGAGATTAAGAGACGATATCCTTCCCTGTAGGAGGCAAAGTCTTGCAGAGAAGGGAACAGGCTGTATTGTGGTTCAGATCCCTGGCTCTGGGAGAACGCACTTCTCAGCTGCTGTTGGTGGGCTGGCAAATGGTTGGTGCTTTCTGCAGTGAGGAGGTCCCAGGATGAGCCAGGCTCTTCTAGTCACCCTCCTACTGCTTTCACACTTCCTGCTGCTTAGATTTGGATATCCAAGCAATGAAAATCAGAAAAATAACACAGATTTTATGATCTCTTCTCTACAACTATTTTGGTGTACCAGGCTGGAAGTTCATCTTATTTTGGGTCTTAATTCCATTCACTGTATAACAGAAACAAGAACTGCAAGCATTATAGTACATTTCTGGATCAGAAGTCCATTACAGGAAAGGATTTTTTGCAAATACAGCTATCCTGCCTGTGCAGAGATTGTTGGCATCCACTCATACTTTCAGTGTTCTGCATGCGCAGAAGATCCTTGTGATTTGCCAAATCTCCCAAAATCTGGAATTTGAAATTTAGAAGACTAAAGTGCTTCCTGGAAAGGAAGTCTCCACTTTGTGAACTGCAAGATTTGAGATTCAAATTCAGCTCATGTTCTGGCCAAGGAAATCCTCCAGCCAAAGCACTGTTGTAGTATCAGGAAATAGACTGGAAAATCACCAACACCATGGAAGACTCTGCTAGTGAAAAGTGCAGCTTTTCAGAACTATTCAGAAATGTATTACTTGTTGAGAGAAAAGGAACCTTTTTTTTTCACCTGTAAGTTTTAAGCAGAATTTTCTGATTTATATAGGTTATTTCTTTCACCATCTGTTTCACAGACCCAAACTGCTTGTGTGTATGAGGTTTGTCCTTGGTTGGGATGGCAGGGGATCACACCTCATCACTCTGATGAGTGAAACCCAAGAGATTGAAAGAACAACAGTGAGACAGCTTTATTTAGTGCCATGGGGGGATTGATGTTTACGGTGCACATGATGAAGAAAAAGCACTTTGCACTGCTCTTTCTCTACCATGAATGACCGCCCCCTTAGTCTGAGAGGGGATCGCCTGTTAGTCTAACACAGATATTTTAATGACTTTTTCAGTTCAGGTTCTGTAATGAAGATGTTGGCAAGGCACCCCATGAGGTGTAGAGGGCCCCTCCAGGCGCCTTGCTGCTGCTGGCTATTCAGGCAGCTTCTAGAGGCAGGTCCTTTCATCTGCAGCGAGCTGTGAGTTTATATTCCCCACCGTCAGTTGTTGGATAGGCCACTGAGATCCACATCTGCCATTTCTGGGCTGGACAACAGACACTCTGTCCAAGGAGGAATTTTTCTTCCAGACCTAAATTTGGCTGTGACCATCCCAAACTCTCTCATTTGGCCTCTAGCAGTTTGGATTGCTGAGGAAAGATCACTGCAGCTCTCTGCTCAATGCATTGACCTCTGCACAGCCACGGGTCTACTTCATTTTTGCTTTAACATCTTGTAGTAGGGCAGCCTAGCCTCCAAGTCCATGTTCTTGGTGACCATCCCCATCAAGAAGGGTCCTTTGGCACCCTGCACCAGTGGGCTGGGAGATGAATAGGGAGGATCAGTTGCTCCTGAGAGCTCAGCTGGTGCAAGCTCGGGCCATCAGGGCTTGCTGCTTCACTGGGACTTGTTGAAGTAGTAGAAAATAAAAAATACAAAGGGCCCTTTCTTATCTGCAAAATAATCTGTAAGGGCACACAAATATGTATATGCAGTCAGCATCCAGAAAGTTTCATCAGTTGGCCTTGAAAGTTTTATTATTCTTTGGCTTGATTATTAGCCTTTCATCTGCGTACGTTGAACTAACAGCCTAATGCGTCCTCTGTTTTCCTCTTGTGAGTAGGAATAAGCCAAAGAATACATCTATTGAAAAGATGGGAAAGAAGGGGGAGGGTAAAGAAAAGAAAAAAACCTATTTCAAGTTCAGCTTATTTCTGTCCCAGTGGAGGTGTGTGAGACTCCTAAGTGTGACTGTGATTCATCATGAGTGCTCAGCAAGGTCTGGTTTCTGCCAATCTGAATTCAGAGGGTGCTGTGGGAAAGATTGCCTCAATACAGAGTAGTGTATCTCTGTTGATGTGGCAGTGGACTAGCTCTGGAGCTTCCATGTATTAAATTACAAGTTGGTACATTTAAGAATTAAGCTCTTTAGTGTGTCTGCATATTAATTTCCATTAAATTGTGAGAAGGAGGGGAGGGAATGAGATAATCCCATCTCTATAGAGTATAAAAAATCATCACATACAACCTGCTGGAGGGCAAGAATGCTTCAGGTATTTCTGGGTTTGGAATAATTGCATTTCCTGTTCAATCAATACCTTGCCATGTTATTTGAGCTTATGGTATGGCACTACAATAGGATGCATAACTCAGCTTTAATGTGACTTAAGTGGAAAGTTAGGGATCTATTTATGAATACCCTGCTAAGTCACACTGCACTGAAAATTGGACTGTGTGTTGAGGCACAGACACAGATAATCATAGCAAGACTCTTGAGTGTTCTGATGTTCCTTAGATTACATTGAATTTGGCTTGGCTTATTGGAAAATTTTTGGCATCCATTTAACTGGGTTTCCTGTAACTTCTCTAAAAATTGTTTCAGTCTCAAAATCCTTGTTTTAGACTCCCCCTCATCCTACAAACATGTACTTTTTCCCCCTCTTATGGTATAATATTACTGTACAACATCAAGTTGTTAAAGTTACCAGAATATAAACTACATTTCAAGTGACTTTATTTTTCTATGCTGTGCTTTATATTCAAGAGCTATATCCAAAAGAACAGACTTTTGTGAACTTTTTATTTTAAATATTTATTAATTGAATAAACTAAAGTGTACTAACTACAGACAAACATGTAATGTATCCCACCTACACAAGCAGCAGTGCAAAAGAGATGCTCATCTGGAAAGAAATCCACTTGGACTAGAAAGTACCATGCATCTTGATTAGTTGTTCATCCAGAAAGCATTTTCTCCTTCCTGTTTTGAAGAGCATTTCTTACTTCCTGTGTGCAATCGAGCTATTACTCTTAGTTTCAGTTGAGATGGATATTTATTTTCTCTCAACACTGCAAGTTAAATGTCTTTGCTGATAAGTTAGAATAGATGGTAACATGTTTGATAGGTTTGTACTAATCCACTGGTACAGAATAGAAGTATGTGCTATGTCTACAGCAAATCTGACAGCAGTGTAAGGACAGGGCTGTGTTTTCAGCCTCTTTCAGAAACTGCTATATCTTTGATTATTCATTTAAAAATGTGGGAGTCTTTCCTGTGTGGGCAAGAATGTGAAATCTCTTCTTGTGAATCAGACCAGATTTTGCATGATTCAGTTCGTCTGACTAATTAGATGTCACTAGCTGAATTGCCAGTCCAGTAAGTCCTGAAAGGAGATGTATCATCATCCAGGACAAAGATCTTGGCCTTTGCTCTGGAGTTATTCCCAAATGCTAACTGAACATTTTAGATAAATGTGTCTGGAAGACCAATTGTGATTACAAACCTTTGAAAGTTGACACGAGAGTCAGAGTTGTGACTACCAGCAATCCCCTGAAAGAGCAATCCCCTCACTTACAAAACTAACTCAGTGGAAGTATTGCTTGTTGAGGAGACTGCCCTGAAACCTCAGACATCTAAATCTAAGTGAAAACAATATTTCTGTTTCTTGATCTTCTAGAATAGGCTTTAATCTAGTCCCACTTGTCCTCATTAATTTTTCTTTGGCAAACGCATTTCCAGCAGTCATGTGTAGCTGCTTAGAGCACCACCTCTGTACTTGAACAGGGTAGCTGAAATTCAGCACTCAAACCTCTGAAGGTGGGCTGTTTAATCCAACTCCATTTATCTCTCAGATTTGAGCTGAGGATTTATAACCCCAGTCTATAATCACGCAAAAGTTACTTTTTGACAGTTGTGGATTTTTTCTTACTGTGAACATTTCTCGCAGGCTGAAGATCAGATGGGAGGACATTTTTTAGGCTGAATAAAGCCTTTCTAAACTTCATGTGAACAGTAGCGATCAGACCAGTGCCACTGCTGAGCAACAGCAGATTGTGGTCATGTATTTTGGGTCAGTTTTTGTTTTCTTTTCAATGTTCTACCTTTCTGAGGCTGGGAGAGGACAGGACAGTTCCTGTGCCAGGCTCAGCCCCAGTGAGACAGGAAGGCTGCTGGGATTACAGCCCATGCAGATGGCTGTGCTCCAAGGTGCACATTTCCTGCATGAAAGCTCAGCTGGGAATGCTGAAAACCAGCTGGAAAACCAGGTCTTACACAAGGCTTCTTCACTGGAGCCTGTGCTACAAAAAGAAGTCAGGAGGAGTTCAGCAGTGTGAGCTGCTGATTCTGCAGGGTTTTCTAAACCAGAGACAGCATGAGGTGCTTTGTCAGGGACCTCGTGTAAGACATACATGTGGGCTAACTCTCTTGTCCCTGTCTAGTCCTGCAAATGAAGGAAGGGTATGAGGCTTGGGAAAGTCTGGCCAACATGTACATACTCGCATTGCCTGTGCAAAAGCCTATGGCTCTAGAGAAGGATGTGCCACCATTTGGGAAGTGGTGTGCTGGCTACCCTTGGCAGCCTTGAAGCTCACAGACTCCTTTGGAAGCACCTGATGCTCCTGCATCCACACATTGTATTCTCATTCCCCCTCGTCCTTCTGGCTGCAGGTGCAGTACCATTTCCCCCCTACTCCTCCTGGGGCAGTGACCCTCAGTAAATGAAGATGCTCCTTTATATTGAGTAAGGCAGTGTCTCTGTCAAAATCCCTTAGCACCTGTTTGCATACCTCTGCAATAAATTAAAAATAAACAATGGGGAAGAAATCTGCTCTGCCCTGACAAACTGCTGCTTCTTTGCAGAATCTTTTGTTTGTTTGTTTGCTAATTTGCAGCTCTTGTACACAGAGGATTTAATTTCGTTTTCTCCCCATTATTAATAAGTCTGTGCTGTCATGCTTTGGATCTTATTTAACACAGAGACAAATTCAGACCACACGTGGTGGCTGGAGATGATACAATGACCTACTAGATCTGCACACCAGGTACATCACCTCCTGCATAGTGCTTAGGCTGCACAAACATTTCTTACTCTGCTGAGCAGAAAAAGCCACTAGCCATGAACTTAACAAACTTCTTGCTTACTTTCACTGAAGCTGTCTGCTGCCAAGTGTACCCCTTCCTTGCTGCTGGTGGACTCAGCAATGCCTCTCCCCATTCTGCTTTCTCAGACTGTGCTTGAGGTCCCCTAAACAACCTGGTCCACATCTCTACTGCTGCCCACTGTGGTGCAGAAATGGGCAAGTCCTGGAGATGGTGGGTTTGGTGGGCTTGTAACCTTCCCAGAGCCCGCAGGTGCTGGTACTTAGAGACTGGGCTGAAGGGGAAGGGGATTTCCCCTTGCACTGACTGCTCCCACCAGTCTTTCTATGATCCAGATCGATTAACCATTGCTCTCTAGTGTCCAGAGCAGAAGACAAATACCCAATTTACCAAACCAGTGGTGAACGCATGTAGTTGTGTAAGACTTTCTCACTCCACTTGCTCTTGGAGAAAGCTTTCCCTCCAGGCAATACAGCTATGCCATGGCTGGTCCTCTCTGGTGCCTCTCCTGCAGGACATTTACTTCTGTCTTCCAGAAAACAAGGGAAAACTGCAGATGTTGAAAGCATTGCAGTGAAATATGACCTATCAGGTTTAAACTGTGGAATAGTTCAGCCTCTGTGACGTGCTGCTGTAATTCCATAGCTGTTCATTGTTTGAAATTAATTCTCACTTGAATTAAAAAATTCAAAAGATTAGGACAGAAATGGATAAGAGCTGTTGATTCATATGCAAGGGGATTGTCTAAAGTTTTCTTCAAATCCACTGATGCATATTTGTATAAGAGAGAGACAAATATCACATCAGCTTTTTCAATCTTCTTAAA
Organism: Campylorhamphus procurvoides; assembly: GCA_013396655.1. Taxonomy (NCBI): domain Eukaryota; kingdom Metazoa; phylum Chordata; class Aves; order Passeriformes; family Dendrocolaptidae; genus Campylorhamphus; species Campylorhamphus procurvoides. The sequence continues at coordinate 750,315 of WBMV01001705.1, read as the reverse complement.
TTTGACCTGGTTTAGTGTCTGTCAGTTCAGTCTGACCCAGAAATACCACCATAAAATCTGAGTTTCTCCAATAGGTTTTATGGACTATAAGAACTATTCAGTACCCACCCCTGTTACAGACTGACAGTAGGCTGGGACCTTTGCTGCACAAAAAACTGCAGCAGAAACTTGCCATGGGAGCAGCCTGCCCTTTGGTCCAGGGGCTCTGCTGCGCTGCGACATGACATAGCAGTGTGGTGCCCATCTCTCCTCTTCTGTTTTCCCTTCCACCTGGGTGCAGATAAGGCAACCTAAGCATTAGTTATTCATTCATAATTGTAGCATAAAACAACAGTAAGACCAGAGGGAATCTGTGATCCCTTTTCAGCCTAGTGCTTGGCCATTGAACCCTAGTTTTGAAGGGCTGGTACCTCTCTGTTGTGATGGTTATCACAAACATAAATATCTGACTGCGCTAAAAGGGAGAGAAAATCTTTCTTAGGTCACCAGAAATAATGGATTAATTTATGAAACCTTTTCATTTTAAACAACATGATTTAGTCAATGTGGGCTGTTTGCATGTGGGCAGGACACTTCTGTAACTTGTAGAATTTGTGGTTAAAGTAGTCTCCTTAGACTACCTTTTCCACTCATCCAGCTTACACAAATATTTGACTTGAACAGATACTGCTATTAATCTGTTTAGAATGCTGCTATACTGTTTACACAGAGAGGAAAGCTGTAAGCCTGCTTGTCCAAATAGTTTTAAGCAAGGGCAATGCTGCTTTTTAGCACCTGGCATAAATATTTGGAAAATTGTATAAATCCCAGATAACCTTGCCTCTCTCGGATGTATTTACTGCTTCCTAAAACCTTTTCTTTTAAGGTCCTCTCTCTTTTTTTTTTTTTTTTTTTTGTTCATTTGGGAGGGGCTCAATTTTTTTCTCTGTGAATTTTATGTGCACATCCCTTCACGGTCCTAATCAATCTTTGATATTATAAATTAAAATGTTTGTCTACCTAGATTTGTACCGATAACATGATCTGGCAGAATGCAGCAAGATCACTTAAAAGTGCCTGTGATATGAGTTAAAACATGCCTACTCGGACAGATCATTTCAGAACAATGCAATAAGCTGTTTCATGTTATGTATGTCCTGGCTTTCTTCTTACATCCATTTGAATTGCCTTATTATTCCCTTGAAGGTTTCCTATGCTAAGAGAGATTGCCTTTAAACAATAAAATCCCTAGTGCCACTGCAGTTTGGCAGTGTTTTGTTTTGAGGCTGTCTTTTCTTTAGCTGAGGTGTGTCTGAAACACATTTGCTTTTGCAGAGGATTTTAGTCATAGCTGATACATTTTTGCCATTTCTATTAGGAAAAATATATGTAATTGCATGTGGAAAGGAAAAACAAAGACCCCCTCAGTATTCTCTGTGCAGTTTATGGTTGGATTTTGTTTTGACTGTGAGACAAAAAAAGGAAAAGATAAACCGGAATATTTTTGTATGATTATTATACTAATATTTCAAGAGCCAGTCGCCTGTTCTGAAGTCGAGGCAATCCCCACAGAGGTAGGGGGAGCTGAGCACCTTAGGGGAAGGAGTGTGTTTTGTGTACTGAGATTTCTATGCAAACTATTGATAACTGCTGTGAGACAAAAACATGTTTATGAAGTGTTACCCAGCTTAATTTAAGGTGGTTTTTGCTTTTGTTTTAGTTTGGGGTTTTTTAAGATAAAAGACATTGCTTTTGCATGAGAGCTTCTTTGAATTTGAGAGATCAGTTTCAGTGTGCTTGACCTCTTGCACTAGTTGTTCAGCCTTTCAGAAAACATTAGCTTCTTGGTTTTAAAAATCTGTGTCTGTTGAATCACACTAAGAAACATGTAAATTGATGAAGACTAAAACTGATCACTGGAATTCAAGTGCATTATAAATAATGATGTTATCAACAAGTGCAAACTCACTTCAGAAAAAATCATCTAAATTTTGAAATGAAAAATCTAATTTAAAGATATGGGTAGAATTTGGAATGTTTTAGCATAATTTCCACCTGCTTCTGTCTCACCTTGGGGACAATAACATGGGGAAATGCAAGGAACTGACCCAGAGAGATCTGGAGAGGATGAGATCTGCTTGTTGGAGGCTTTGTGGGCACTGAAGGGTAAGAGAAAGCAGTTAATGATGAAAGAGGAGAAGTTCAGAAGAAGCTGTGGGTGAGGAAGCCATGGATAGTCAAAAGAGAGCTCACTGTAGAGAGGGCAACACCAGCCAAGCCAGGAAAGGCTCAAATATATTTAGATATCTGCTACCAAAATTGGATATACAAACCTGGTAACTTGTGACCATGAAGTTAGATCAGATAATTTTTATAGTGATGTGCACCTATATCACCTGGAAATTGCAATCTCTTTTCCCCAGGTTCCATGGATCTGGTGAAATTTTGTGAATTGTCCCCACTGCCATGTGTGCAGGAAGTGAATAGTCATCCAGATAAGGAAGTGATGAAGGGGTGCATATTTCCTAAAGAAGTCAGAGAAGAAAGAGGAAACAAAATTTAAGACACATTTTAAGAGGAACTGCACCATACTTACCTTCTGGGCAGTGTCACGTACAATTTCTTTTCAGTTCACAGGAATCTGACTTCTTTCCAGTCAGCTTTCTCATATGCAGAAAATCCAGTAAGCTGAATTTGATTACAACTCAAAGATTAAAAAATGATTTGTCCTTCTTGAACTGGTGCTCTGTAAATGTTCAGAGTGCCTGTAACCCATACTCTATGTTGCAGAGCAGAGCAATTGCATCCCATCTCCAGGAAGCTTGCCAGAATCCTCTTCTCTGCATTGTCTCTGAGTCAGGAAATTTAAACATGTATTGCAGTTTGTCAAACTTCCCAAAGGGTTGCTATGTATTTTGGGGAATGGGGAGGCTCTGTTTATACCTCCCTCAACCACGAGCATGAGAGCCTGGAAAGAAGAAAAGAAAAAGAATAATGGGAAAGAAGAACAGAAGTAAGATGTTTCCCATTGGAAACTGCAAGTATTGGTATACAGGCTGTCTGATTTCGTAGTTGGGGGCCCATCCTCAGCCTTTGCACACAGACAGTCAAACGCCTGGAAATGCTGACAGTGATTGAGCGGGGTGCAACTGTTCAGTTCAACCTTTTTGGAGACAGGGAGAGGTGTCGGAGAACGCTGTGTCAAAGGCTACCAGAACAATCACGATGAACAGTTTATCAATACCACAAACGGACAATTACTTCAGAACCCACAAATTCATGTCTTATCCCTTTGAATTTGTATGCTGTATTGTGATTGGTTGCGGTTACCTGGTTACCGGTTTCCCATTGGCTGTATATTCCCTATTTCCCATTGGCTGGCTGGTGATGCAATCCCAGCGTCATCATGTGAGGCTGGCCATGCCCTGACTATTCCCCTCCTTCCCTGTAAGCCCTTCCCCTCTTGCCACGATCCGCCCCCCAACCCCTCCCACTTTCCAAGCTCCTCCCTGACCCTATATAAGTCCCATGCTCCCATGAATAAACAGTTCTAGCCTCATCCGAACATCGGCTGGGACCGTCTCCTTTCTTTCCTTCCCCCCGGCACGCGGCAGAGAGGGAAATGGAAAGAGGAAGAAGAGGTTGTAGATGTAAACAATGAATCTGTATTTAGTGGCATGGAGAAATATTGTGAATTTGTGTACATGTTAACAAACTGTTCAAAGAACAGAAATGCAAATACAAATGTCTGACAGATAATGCACTTCATTTGGCATAAAAATGATTACAGATTTTTCTTTCCAAATATTCTCTAATTCTATTGAAGTAAAATATTGAAGTTTTACGAGTTGAACAAAGTGAGATAAACAGATTTTTTTTTAATTCATTAAAATATTTGCAAAATATTCATCCAGTTAACATTGAAAATGTTAAAACTCTCCACCCAAAGCTACCTGTATATTTCATGTAGTTGCTATTTACATCATCCAAAATTCCAAGAAAAAATGAATGCCAAGGCTGGAAGCTCTCAGCATTTTGAAATGCTGGACACCTGTGAAGCTGTCTGAAAAATGCACAGATATTCCCTATGTAAAAGCTGGTTTGAAAGTGTTGTGTGCCTCTCCATGCTTACCTGCAGGGAAGCAATCCTCTGCGATAGGCCACAAGACAGGACTCCTCAGGGCTGCCACTCACCTCTGCTGTGAACTAGAGAGGGGAGCAGCTATTGAGTTGCATTCATGTTATTAGGAAAGGAGGGCAAGGAAAGCTTCAGAGGGTCAGATCATGGACACTCGTGCCATCCCTCATCGCTCTTCAGAGCTTCCTTCTGACCTAGGAAGTCAGAAGGGGAGTCACCATCTGACCTGCATTTTATTGTCATCCAAATAGTTTCCCACATGTTTTCTTTCTTCTCCTTCCTACGAGTACACTTTTCTTCAGTTACCATTGGGCTGAGACCTGTCTGTAAGGAGAGGACTTGGGAAAGCAACAGGTTGAAGGAGGTGATTCTACCCATCTATTTTGTGCTTTTGAGACCCCACCTGAAGTACTGTGTCCAGGTCTGGGGCCCCAGCCACAAGAAAGATGTTGAGTGTTGAAGCAAGCCCAAAGGAGGGTCACTAAGTTGATCACAGGGCTGGAACACCTCTCCTATGAAGACAGGTGAAAGAATGAGTGCTTTTCAGCCTGGAGAAGAGAAGGTTCCAGAGACCTTATAGCAGCGAGCTGGCAAGAAAGCCATGGAGGGACTTTTCACAAGTGCATATAGGATCAAGCACAGGGGAATGGCCATAAGCTGTAGATGTTAGGAATAAGTTCTTTACTGAGAGGTTGGTGAGGCAGTGGAACAAGTTGCCAAGGAGGTCTTTAAGACCAGGCTGGATAACGCTCTGAGTAACCCGATCTCATGAAAGGTATCCCTCCCCATGGCAGGGAGCTTGGAACTAGGTGATCTTTAAGGTTTCTTCCAACACAAATCATTCTATAATTCTGTGATTAAATAGTGGCCAGAAGAAGCTTTTCAGGAAAAGGTAAACCAGGACATGCAAAGCATAGTGCTCCCCTTGGCAAAGTCTTCAGGCCATCAGGAGTGTGTGTTGACATTAACTCATGATAAATGTGATTCAGGGTTCACAGCTCTGCAAATCACAGAGCTTTTCCTGCAAATATTTCTGATGTCACTGGACTAGGTTTTACGAAAACTGCTTCTCCAAATAATTATATGCAGGCTGAAACATAACATTGGTCCTGGGTGGTGGTTGGAATGAGCTGTCTCCTGTGGTCCTGGCTGGGCTGTATTGGCTGCTGAGGAGACAAGGGTTGGGGATTTAACTCTTCTTCATCTCCTGTCCCTAAGTAGACCTCTGCAAGCAGGAGGCAGAAAAAAATTTGTGCTTGAAATAAATAAGTCCATGTTGCGGTGTGACACGGCAGGAAAGGTTTTGAGACATGAACAGCCTAAGCCTTATGTGCTGCAAAATAATGCGGGCTCTTCTAAGACAGCTAAAGAAATTTCTTTCTTCATCTAAAATGCCTGTACATCCAGGACAGGCTCTGACTTTTATGGCCCCAGATGGAACAGAGGATGGCTTGGATTCAGCTCATCAAAACCACAGACAGAAACACTGTACTGTGTTGTCAATTCTTTCCATGAACAGGAAAGGGAATACATTGGATTATATCCTCTGTGGTTATCTGTTACTTAAATATGTGGTCCCAAGTTTATGTATGCAATGAAAGTCATGATAGAGACTACAAGACAGAACTCAGTACAGTCTCTACAATGTGACTCTCCTACTGGAAATCATAAAAGAAGAATGATTTGTTTCTTATTCCCTATTAACACATTGATTTCTGGACAGATTTTAGTCTTGCATTAATCAAAATGTTACAACTTCTCAAAAGGAGAGAGGATGACAGGAAGACTGAATGGCTGGGGTCTGGGGGAATGTATGAATGCTGTGGAACTGGAGGCTCTCCAGGTCTCCTGAGCTATTTCTGCTTTTTGCAACACTGATTAGTTTGCAAAGCACTTTTTTCCTGTAATTTAAACCTATCTGTTTTCATGGATGACTCATTTTAAGAAATAGTGTTCTGGCTAAAGGCAAATCTGTGCTATGTGCTTAGAGTAGAAATATGCTTCNAAAAAGGAGATGAGATTTCTGCGCTATATATTTTCCTGAGATGGAAACAGTTCTCCTAGTATTGCTGTTAAAATCTAGTCTCAAACCCAGTAAATCCGGAAAGATTTGTGCTTGGTAATTAAGGTAAGAGTATGACAATCCCTAGTGAAAACACTAAATAGCTGTGCCTGTGGCATTCAGTGAAATTCCACAAAATGAAAACAGGCAACAGTTAAGGAGACAGACAATTCTGAACACTAAAATAATATTGCAAAGAAAATACATACCTGGAAAACATTTTTCTGGGAACAAGCTTTTTGTACAACACATTCAACCTGCAGCTCAGATCTATAAAGAGAAAAAAGAGCAGGTTCTAGCTTTGCTATAGTGGTGATGTAAGAATCAGCTGAGTAATGTCTTAACATTGAAAAAATCAGCTAATCAAAAGTTTAAAAAATGGGTGTTTTATCAAGTTATTATTACAACAGAGAGACAATTATGTTTTCTTTCTGGAATCACATATTACAGTTAACGTTCAAGTTACAGGTTCCATAAATGGCTTAGACATGCTATAGTATATTGAAATTATCATAGATATATAAATTTACAGTGTCTTTATGGACAATAATATTCTAATGAATTCCTGCTTTCTAATGAAATGGAGTAGATTGAGTGTTTCTATCCACAGAAGCAAACCAATTGTCTGCTTGATAAAAAAAATTCAAATGCTCAGCACCATTGTCACAAGAATGCTAGTCATCTGCAACTGATCTGAAATCAGCTTGTAAGGAAATTGGTCCATAATGGCTGGTCAACAGCTTTGGAGATCATATCATACATTATAGTCCAAGTAGGAGAAGTGATGAAAACACTGAAGGAGAGGTAAAAATCAGAAAAACTTACCAAATGAGGCACTGTGACTTGAAGCCTGAGAGCCTTCTGCTTCCCAGGACAGCATGGACTTCTAACGTGCTTTCAGTGGAATAAGTTGGTTGAATTTCCATTTGTTACTGTAGATTTTTTTTGTGGTGTTTTCATTGTTAGCAGGATTCCTTGCTAACCCCTTGTTGACCCCTTTATACTGTCCTTTCCTGTTTAAGATCTTCTCTTCCTTTATCTTCTTGAGCACTTTTCATATATTTACCACTAGGTGCACAAACAGATTGTGCAGCACCTGCACTCATCCTCCGAAGACAGACTTCCAACAGATTCACTCATTTAGTGCTCTTATTCATCATGACCAGAATATGCTTACCTCTGAAGTGATTGTAAAGACATAAAAGGCACTGTAGGACATCTTTACCTTTTGCTAGGACCAGCAAAATGGCTACCTTAAGCTAGTACTGTTCCTGTGAAAAATAAGGTTTTTGTTACTCATTTTTCAGATTATGGAAATGGAAAGTAGTCTTCATCATGACAGGACCTGTATATTTTTTCCACAAGAAAACTTGATAGACATCTCCTTGTTTAGTAACTAAACCTATAGTAAGAATATATGAAAAACATAATTCCACATTATGGGAACATTCCTGAAGAATATGAATAAATGAGAAATATGTCTTTTATAAAGATTTAGGCAATAGTAAATACTAAAGGGATTTCTTAATTTTACATGTTCTAAATTCTTAGAAATTTGATGTAGATTTCTTCTTTGTTGTTGTAAATGCACATTATTTCTTCTTTATTTGTTGAAGTATAGGTTACCCAATACAGTTTTAGGACTCCAAAAGCTCTCAATTTGTGCACGTAACAGTTGATGAAGTCAAAAGAAAAAGTATTCCTCTCACCTCAATACCACAGAGGGCTGTTTTTCTAACCACCACTTTGTTAGGTGGCAGCTAGCCATTTTGGGGGTGAGAGGAGGGAAGGACTGGTTCTAGATGGGAGCCCCACAACATCCTAGCAGTTACTGCCAGGTAGATCTGACCCCTGCAGTTCATCCTGGACTTGATATGCATGAAAACAATGAGTGCGGCACTTGCAGACAGGGAAAATATTGTCCCTGTCATGTGACACTATGTTTTACTTTGAAACCCTGATCAAGACACTGTGACTATGCCAGAAAATAAGAACTCCAATTTTCCTGCCAACATTCCTGACAGTCAGATGCTTCAGAGAGTAGGAGCCTGGCGCCCCAATATCTGTGTGCTTTATAACTCCCCAAGGGTTTGAAGTGGACTGAAGGGGTTCACACCTTTTCACTTCACACCTCAGCTATTATAAGTTCCCCTGTATCCAGATGTCTCCTCGCTCAGTGAGAGTACTATTACTTGCAGTGCCTTCATTTCTTTGAATTGACAATTTAGTTGTGCAGATTCTTTATCACGCAGGATGTGAACTCTGGTCAAGGCTCCTCATCCACAGGTGATGTGGAGAAGGAAGCAGGAAAGCATCTCTCTGCAGGTTTTTTGTTCTCTTGCTCTCTCCTGAACACATTCTGTGGGGCAGAAGCAGGATGCTGGTCAAGATCCTCTCTCTGACCCCATGTGGCTGTCTTTGCTTATGACTTTGGTGTTAGTCATTTCATTTCCAGTCAAAACTGCCTAACACATGTAAAAGCTTGCTTATTTCTTGCTGATGTGTCATCTTAACATGCTGAGATGTTACTACTGACACTGCTGTGTCTCTCCAGGACCTTCAGAAGAAGCTTGTGCAGGGTGTTGAGTTTCCCTGCTGATCACAACAAGGATGAGATTTGAGTAGGTATTCAAGCATCTATTTTTGGTTTCATTTTTTTCGGCAGGAGCATTATTTTTGCTGATAACCTCTCATCTGGGCAGAATTTAAGCATAACTCTCCCCAGGCTGATTGATGACTTCCTGGAGCTGGTGTTGCAAGGCTGTCTGCTGAACACTGCTTCCTCCAGAGGCCCTGCCAAAGCTGTTTGGGCTGCAAATGGATTGTATACACAGGCAGCTCAGGAACTGCAGTATGTTAACATTTTATGGCTGTTTTTTCCTTCTCATTATGTCTAATATTAGTCATCCAGGTGCTGTGGGTTTTCTCTCCCCCAGTTATCTTGGTTGCATGAACTTGTTAGGAACTATTTATCTGACACTTATATTACCAGGCTAAAAAATTGCTACATTTGTATTTTTTCATATTTCAGTGTAGCTGTACCCCTCCATAGGCATTAACAGCTGTACTGCTGCAAAAATATTTGTTTCCTTTTTTTAATTTGACTGTTTTCCATCCTGTATCTGCTCTTTGCTTTTAGACTCATAGTAAAACTTAAAGTTCACAAGTGTGATAAAGATCTGTATGTAATGGATCTAATCAAGATTTCTAGAACAAACTGTGGAGATCGTGCTGATCTGCCTGACCAGTCATCCAAAAAATATGTTTATGGGTTCAAGTCATTTATTAGTCTTGGCTCTTATTTTATTATTTTGTATATTGCTCACCATGAAAATTTCTCTTGCTAAACATGAGATCCTGCTGGGAATTTTAGTAGCTCTGCTCCACTTCTGTTCTTGTATGATTGAAATCTGTTGTTGTTCTTCTTCTAGAAGTGTGAATCTCTTCCAGTTGACAGAGGTTTTTGTAGTACATAGATTGCTGCATCCAATATCTTGGTCTGGATTCCATGCGCTTACTCATCCCAGCTTGTTAATATTATCTGTTGGTTTTTAGAAAAACAATTTTAGCTTTTATTTCCTGTCAGATCAACTTTCAGACCCATTTAGTGCTTTCATCAAAAGTTTCTGAGATGCTACTGCCCAAATGTCTTGAGCTATAATATAAATAGATCTTGCAATTTGTTTATAAACAAGCCTTTTTGCATAGATCATAGAAAAAGGAAAAAAAAATGTTATAGAGGCGTTTTAAAAAGCAGCCTCTCTTAGACCAATGCATGTTTATTCAATAGCCTTGGCTCCTTCTAGAGTGTATGATAAATAAATATCTGATTGAATTAGATTTACTGCATGAGCATCTGCTATGGACTGATAAAGGATGTAGCAAAGCAGAACAGAAAGTCCCATCCTGTGTGGTGTCTTTTTGAGCAATCCCACTTGAAGAAAGCAGGTTTATTCCGGCCCAGATCTCATCATCCCTGCGGGGCTGGGAAGGATGGCAAGTCCGTGGAGGTGGATGTGCTGCTGCCCTCTCCACACTGTGGTTCTGGGGTCAGCTGGGAGCCTGACCCCAAGCAGTGACTCCCATAGCTAAGGGGAGGGGGGGTGTGTGTGCATATGTGTGCACAAGAACTGCCGAGCAACATTCCCACCTCCCCGTGTGCAGGGCATGCATTTCATCACAGCCTTAGATTGCTTCCAGATGAATGGAGACAACTACAGAGGAAAGAGAGTCTGCAAAGGGGTGATACGAGAAATAGACTTTCTGCTGGGTAGCCTTGCTGCAGGCATGCTGAGCCCAGTCTTCCCTCTGGGATCAGGAGAGAAGAGGAGGAGTGAGCTGGTGAGCCACCCTTTGCACAGCTCTGTCTCCCAGGGTTGTTCATCTGCTCTTTAGTAGCTGAAGCAGAAAAACCATCTCGGGATCGACTCTCCTCCCTCTGTACAAAGCAGACAGGAAAAATGGACACCTTGGTGGTATGGGCTCTGCATCAGGCCAGAGGGCTGCCATCTGCTGACAATTATGCCTTTTTTCAAAAAATTAATTTAATGAAGTGCCATTAAATAGGCTTCTGGGGGCACACCAAGGTTCTTTCACTTAGTTTGAGGAGAGAATTGCCCATTGCAGCAGTCAGTGGAGGCAGGACGGGGTGACCATTCAGACGTGGGGTGGAGGGTGGCTGTGTAGGTGGTGCACCCAGGGAGTGGGCTCTGGAGGATGCAGGGTGTCACCAGCAGGGTTGCAGAGCGAGTCAGTAGAGCTACATTGCCACATGAGAAGAAAACATCCACTGCTTTGTATAAACAGGCATATATCCTGGAAGAAATGTGAAGTAATCCTTCTGTCCTGCTCCACACAGATAGTGCTTCAGCTGGAGTATGGCAGATGATGCATTTCCAGAGAAGTCTGGAAGAAACTGGAGTTAACCCAAAGGGCAGCAATTGAGAGAAGTCATATTTTAGAGGCCTGTGATCACTGAAGGGAGGGTGGATGAATTAAACTTACTATTGCCTTAAGAAGGGCAGTGGTACAGGACCAGGCTGCAGCCTTAAAGGATGAATAAATGTTACTGGGACTAGTCTGTCCTCCTTGGCAACTTTAGATAAGATATAAACTAATGACTTTAATTTCAACTGACAAAATCCAGGTTAAACTTTGGGAAAAGCTTTCTCCTTGGAGAGGAGGGAAATGGCTCTTGGGAATAAATTCTGTGACAAGTCTGCGAAGTCATGAGCTGAGTGTCAACATTGGTCTTCTCGGGAGGACAGGGAGGCAGCAGGCAGATGGGCCTCTCTTCTTTATCCTCCCCTTCCCCAGGGCACAGGATGCTCACCTGGCACCTATTGCCCTCCCTGCCCACCTAAGACAGCCCCACTGACCTCAATGATCCCTTGACAAAGCAGCCACCCAGTTCCTTGAGATTTTTCACATCCATTTCGCCTTCTCTCTGTACCAACCTCAACTTTTCAACATAGATTTTGTTCTTCCTGAAGGAGTTGATATATTACACTGGATCTAAAAGTGAAACTGCACTGCTTATAATTCTGTTACAGATTTATTCTTGGGCAATGCCAGACATTACAAAGTTTCAAAACATGTGAATGCCAGCGTTACAATTCCATTTTGTTTCTTTTTCCCCTTTGAGCTGTATTATGCCTGGTATTTTAATGACTCCAATTAATAACACAGTTTCTGTTCAGTGTGTTTTGTTTTTTATTCAGAAACACAAAAATGTTAAAATGTGTCAGTTAAAGGAATTTTGGAGAAATGTAAACCATGTCTATGTACTTTAGAGCTTGGGAAATTAAGAACTTCCATATGTCAAGATGCAGCCCTGGGTCAGAGAATAATCTAAGTGTTCACAGCGTGTAGAAATGGTAAAGCATTTGCAGTCAAGGTCTGGGAGAATTTAGCATTTGTTTCAGGTGGATTGCTCAGTCAAAACCTGAAAATATTCTTGGCAAGGCTCTAATAAGCATGACAGTTTCAGGTTAGAGCTACTGCAAGTTCCAGACGACTATGAATTTCATTAATTTTTCATTAATATCTTGGAAAGGGCATTAGCATAAAACCTTTCCCTTTTTTTTTTTTTTTTCTCTTTTAACTACACTTGATAGTTTCAGTTTCCATTTTCACTGACTCTGGCATTGGATAACTTATAGTGGGAATTCCATGGCTTTGGAGAAAAGAGGTTCTACACAGAAATTTTAGATACCCCGTGAAGTGGATAGTTGAAGAACAGCTGCAATAGCTCTTCATATCTAAATTAATGGGTTTATATTAAATGTAAATACAATCCATCAAAGTTCAGTATTGGAAAATGAGGCTCTAAGGTGTTTTTCAGAAAAGAGGCATGGGCTGCTATCTGCACCTCCCAGCAAACTAGGGGGCACAGGAGTATGACAGAACTCCTTGCACTGGTGTGATGATGCTCTCTCAGAGGAATCATCTCTGAGGAATTTTCTCTTTGCAACAGTGGAAGCTACTTTATTTTCTGATGTCCAGAAATACTGTCCTAAATCAGACTAGCACTTTCAAACAGAGGCCCATGTAGTTTGAGCTACATTTTAGAAGAAACTGGTGTGCTGCTCAGATATGTGTTTTACTATAAAAAGTATTTTCATGCAGACCCTTCTTTGATAAATATGTTTTCAAGGCTGTTTGGGTAAGGGCTTGCTTCCTTTTCAGAAGTATGTAATTTGTGTGGAATTTTTTTCACTTTCAGAAAAAAAGAATGTTCATCAGAAGTGTTGTTTATTTATTCTTCTGTCTAAAGGCTAAAACATTTGACCCAAGCATAAATATTTTGGTTGTAATGTTGCCACAAACATGCATGGGAATTTCTCTTTGGGTACCTGAGACCTGTGTTTCCCTGGAAAAGATGATCTTCAGCAGGTATTTGGTTCATGTGATACACTGTGAACATGACTGCCATGAGGAATTGCCTTCTCTCCTTCATGAAGAGAAGAAAGTGCTCTCCTGAATAAGAAGCATGGCTTTCCTCTAAAGCCTAACCAATGTGCAAGAATAACAACAACCCTCTCTCCTTTCAGGTTAAAATTATTTCTTATTTCTTCAATAGCAAAAACTTTGACCATTTCTAGAGCAGAAGGGATGAATAATATTTTTCTGTTGAGTTCTGAAATAAATCTTTGAGCCACATTTATTAAATATTTTATTTTGCTGTTGCTGCTTCTTCAGTGTCAATCCAGAGCAGATGCTCACAAGTTTACTTTCTCCTGACTTCCTTAAGCATCATTTTTTTTAATCACTTATCTCTCTTTTTGACCCTCAGAAGAAACTGTCATAGCATGGTAACGTAAAAGATTCTCAGATAATTTTTACCAAAACTTACCTTTGTTTGATGTATAAAATTTGATTTTTGGTTTTTTAGGTTGTTTTTGTTTTGTTGTTGTTGTTGTTGGGGTGTTTTGTTTTGGTTTTGGTTTGGTTTAGCTTTTTTTTTTTTATTTTAGGAAGGATGATGAATTTTTAAAACAAAATAGCTATTTCTCATCAAGCATCCTGGAGCTTGTTTTGGACAGAATAAGAATAATACAATGAGACTAATTGGCCTAAATTATGCCGTGAGTTTTACTTTTTTTAAGTAATTCTTTGAATCTTTGTATGTTTCTGAGTGGTTTTGGATCATGTGCCCTTCCTACATATGCCTTTTTTTGTTGTTGTTTATTTTTCTGGACCACTCTTTGTGAGAAAAGGTTGTTTTCCTTTGGTTCACAACTTTGAATGCTATCTTTTAGATATCAGAACTTCTGGGAAAACCAGGCTGTCATTTGGTGCACTGACATCCTGTTACCATCTCTGAACCCTCCTAGACCCTGTCCATACTGCTGTTTCCAGCTTGACAGCCAGCGACGTGTCCCACCAGTGTGCACCACAAGCCCTTCTCAGCATATGGTGTGCCAACAACATAGCAATAAATAATGAGCATATCTGCTGGGGCGACACAGGCAGTTCTCCTCCAGTATCACTTCCATGGAACCATCAGAATGATCAGTTGATCCCAAATCATAGCACCAAGCCTTTTCTGCAGTGTTGTAAAAAAGTTTAGGCTTCTTTCTTGTCTGGTTTTTCTGCATTTGACAACAAAAATTGACTTTAAACTTAATAAAAATGATGCATTCCTGACAAATGCCCAAAGAGCTCCACTATGGCTGTAAGTCTGAAAACTTGTGTTGCTCCTAAGCTGGCTAGCAGCCTCAGCTCAGTGTAGGAACCTGTCACCCAAACACAGGAGGTTCTTTTCTGCATTTCAAATCCATTCCTTTCTTTTCACTGTTGTTTATCTCTAGTGTTGAATAGAAGGGGAGATAAATCACTTAAATTGCTGATATTTCATACTTATATAAATGCATAATTAATGCAGTATGTATTTCTATCTTGTGAATAGCTAATCACTGCTCCAACTGAGAGCAGGTCAAAAGTGCACAGAAACCATCCTGGGGTTTAAAAATAAATAAATAAATAGCAGATTCTGTTGACTCTGGTGTGGAGAAATGCACATCTGAACTCCCTGTTGTATGCATGAGGTGTTTCCTCATTTACCAGACGGAAAATTTTGGAAGAACTTCCTGTGGTGACGCATCTCACCTCAGAGCTCAGCAGATAATAATAGGGAATGAGGCTGTGACTTGGGATTAGCACTGTGCATGCAGGGTCCTGTCTTGGTGGGACTTGCTGTACCAGTGATGCTGCAAAAATTTCAGGAGCCCAAAGTAAGCACCCCCAAAATACATAAATATTGGTGAGAAGAAAAAGAAGAAAAAATTCAAAGGAAAGTGATCCTTTTGTATTTCATATTCTTTTCCTTCTGGATATCTGTCACACAGCAAGCAAAGGAGAAAGAAACAAGCAAACAAGCGTAAGGTGTCTTAGATGGGTGAACACCTGTGGCTCAGGCAGCAAGAGGGAAAGAATTTGAATGTCCATGGTGGCAAGGTTGAGTCTCCTGTTCTGAGCCATCGCCTTGCAGATGAGCATCCCAAACCTGTTGTGGGGAGGGGGAACCTCCTGTGGCTGTGGGGCGGTCAGTGCTGTCTGCAGCTGCCTCCACTCCCTGTTTTGAAGGGTGAGTGCAAGTCTTCTAGGCTCAGTAAAGTACTAAGCAGATGGGACTTGGAGTCTGTAAGGAGCCCTTAACTGCTGGAAATGGGTTGAGTCAGAAAACAAGAACTAGGAGCACGTTAAAAAATGTGGCCCATTCTTGCACAGCAGAACAGTGAAACTGCCTCCAACAGAAGGGAGACATACTTTGCCACAGTAGTGGTTAGGTTATGTAGCAGGTCTTTTCCATCTCTGATTTCTGAGCTCATACAGCCAGGCATGCTACCTACAATTAAGCATACCATCAGGCACCATTTACTCAGGGGTGTGCCTTGGCTCTTCTACTCTTCCCAGTGTGATGCAATTACCTCCATTAGGCATAGCTCCCTGAGCACAAGCATCCATGACTCATGGAGGGCTGTCTACCTGTCCAGCTGCTCAAAGACTCAATTAAACACTGTCATCGAGCAAAACACAGGGTCCATTTGCACTGCAGCATGCCATGGCAGCCTGGTGCATGAGGGTACCTTGTAAAGATGCCAGTTTGGGACCAGGGTGGGTGTGGTGGCACCCTCCTGCATGTGTGTATGGACAGCTAGATGTTGCTACAGCACTATATTGACAACATCAGGCTTAATACAAATATTGCTCTCCCTAAAAAGAAAGAAAAAATAGAAAAGAAAAAATAGGAAAAAAATAGAGTGGAAGAAGTGAGGTATGCTAAATACTGTCCTTTTTAAAAGTTTGATCTCTTCTTGTTCTGATTTCAATGCAAATCCAAGTGTCATTTTTAATGTTGCACATTTGGATTGCTGAATAGCAGCAGTCTGGCATGATGTAGGGGATGGTGTTAAGACTCCAGCCTAATACTTGAGACGCCTTGGTTTTATTCCCTGCTTTGATGGTCTAATCCCAGATTCATCCCAGCTAAATTTAGGCATTGCCTGAAGTCGGAGCCTTGCTTCCTTTCCGAAGGAGCCAGGGATGATGCTGGTCTGTGGTGTCTCTGTGCCTTATATTTCTCAGAAGTTGGGGAGGGGGCTGAGTAGATTGGGGGAAAGGCTGGGAAAATATAAAGAGACTGGAGAAGAAGAGACGCTACTACCAAACACTGAAGTGAAGGACTAACCCTCAGGTAAAAGCCATCAAATTTCATATCTGAAGTAGAAGAAATGATCTTTATGTCAAAAAAGGGTGAGGAGGAGAAATATGTTGGGGGGTAGCAAGGCATGTTGAGGAGACAGAAAAGGGGAGCAGGGCAGGGAACTTTATAAACCAACCCCAGCCTGTTTTTTCATGCACCAGTGTTGTTTACCAAGTAACTCATCAGGATTTGAGCAATGCTAGATTTTCCTGGATTCCCTGTAATACTTAGAGAACCAGATGACAGGCAAGCTGCTATCTTTCTGTAGGCCTCTGGAAGAGGCTGGGAGGATGGGGTGAGCCATACTAAGGGAAAAGAAGTGTTCACAGAGATGCCAGTAGCACTGCTTCTTGGTAGATCAGCATACACTGCAAGTGCTCTCATGAAAGAGAAGAAATGGTAGAATAGCTGATATTGTGAAGATAATTTTTCACAGGGGCATATGAGGGTTAGAGCAGATGTGGTATTTAAGAGACTACAGTACGTGGCTATATATCATCAAAAGAACATGTAGAGAAGAAATCACTGGATTCCTGTAAGCGGATGTTAATGTACTGCAGCTGGCTTTTTTTTTGTTGTTTTTGTTTAGGCGAGTACAACAAGTATGTTATTACATGACTGTGGTAAAGAGCAGTGGACTGTAATGACCATAGCAAATTAATCCTTACAAAAGCTCTATGAGTAGTAGCATTATTATTAATGTTGGCAAAAGTCTTTAAAGGCAAAGCATGAAGTAAATGCAAGGTGTTTACATTAGCATTCCAAATATTAGATAATGAGCAGCCCCATGGACATGCATTTGCTCCCACCATCCCCTCCGGAGCATGTCACAGATGAGGAGTGGACAAAGTGTTGCACTGATCCTGAGAATGACTGTTGACTTTTTGGAAATGTTGTTCTACATCCTGTTGTAGGCCTGCTGTGGCTGTTGATACTGCTAATTTCCTTTAGTTCTGCAGTAGGAAGCCTGAGCGACTAGAGTGATTCTAAAGTGCATGTAATAATTTTTATCTTGGTGGCCTTTGGCTTTACTATGCAAAATTGCTTTATATGAAACAAATTACTAAAATATATATAATTGCACAATATATATAATTACAAATGTCACTATACATAGGAGAGACAAAAGGAAAGATGTTTAAAAAAAATGGAAACATTAAACTGTCCGACAGCTTCCCTGTGGTGAACCTGTAATCCAGCAACCATGCCAAAATACTGGCTGTCTTCACCTCACTCTGCCACAATTCTGTTTCTCTGCATTTCTGGGTTTTTTTTAAACTGCCTGGTAATTTCTTTCCCATTCCTAAATGAGTTTCCTGAAAGTTTTGGTTTTGAGTTGAGAGTAAAACCAGATTCAGAAGAAAGTTTCTACTTAGTGACGCAGCCTGTGAAACTTCCCACTAGCCCATGACACGTAGTGAAGCTTCCTTCTTGGGGAAGAGCTGTATTTTGAGCAGCCACAGGTGGTATTGCTCTGCTTGAGTTGGTAGATTTTCCCCTGAAGGAAGAACCAGCAGCATCTTCTTGAAGCATGACAGGTAGAGTAGGAATCTTGCTAGTCAGTACCAGCAGTTACCCAGTCACCCCATCAGGGAGCTGCATCCTGAACACTTCACACTGCCTTAACTTGGTCACTTAATTGGAGAGAGGGATGGGTTAAAATTAGCCCTCAGCTTCCTGAGCTTGCCTGCATCTTATGAAATAAAGATGCTTTGGGAAGCTCTGAACTGTGGATGTAGTCCAGAGGGTGCAGGGGACAAACACCTAAGAAATTCATCTTTAATAAACAGTGAGTCCATGTGGTTTGGTCTGTGTGAGCAAGTTGTCATTTCTGTAATGATTTTGAATAAGTCATTCCACTGTCCTTGTCCTTGCAGCACTTCAGTCTGGGACTGGGGTGCTGTGGATGTGAGAGAAGGTTTAGTCTGGGAAGGAAGGGGTGTGTGTGTGTGCATGTGCTAAAAAATGCTGAACAAGCTTTTCAGCTTTTGGAAATGAGGATGGAGGGAATCTGGTAGGACTTCTCTGGGAAATAAAAACCTCAAGCCTGGACACATACCCTGTGACATATAACAAGCTGTTAAACCAGGTGACCTACCACGTTTCATGGTACATTCCACATCACTGGGAGTTTTTGAAACTGTAGGTTGATTTCTCATCTAAAAGACATGGGTTTAATTCAAACTGCCATTAATTCAGGGAAGTCTTCTGGCCTGTGTGGTAAAGCGTATCAAACCAGATAACTTGTGGTAGTCCTTTTGATTTATGAATTTATTAACATTTTCTCCAAATAGTATGTTCACTGGATATATTTCCCTGATTGCAAAAGATATTCTGTTTGATTTCAGAAATTTGTTGTTGTGATTGGCAGTGTGACTGACTTTTGAACAGGAATGCATTTTCCTGTAAAGTACAACTAACTTCCACCCCCTCCTCTTTGCCTTCACACTGGTTTGTGAATTGGTTTCCAGTTTCAAATACCTAATTGGAGGGATTTTTGGTGTTTTATATTCTGGGCAGAACTCATGATTTGCAAACTTTCTGTGATCCATTTTATTGCAGCAACATTCTTTCCAGAAACCTTATGCTATGTGTTGCTGTTTTGTGACTTGGACATGTGGTAAATCTACTTCAAGAATGAGTCAGTGCCAGATTCCACAATACATTTCTACATTGTCATGTATACAGAGGAAAATCAGAAACATCTGTCCTTTTTTTTTAATTCATTGAAAAGAAATCCTATAAGCACAAACTTGTATAGGTAGTGGAAGGTGATGCGCAAGAGTGAAATAAAAAGAGCTGTGTGGAGGCATATTCTGGAGTTTGTTAATAAAAAAAGGCAAATCATTAATCATTATTTAATAATGATAAACACTGATGTTTAATATTCTGCATCTCTTTAGGAGACATCAGTGTTCATTTTGTGACCATGTGCTTACATGGAAGGTTATCAGCTTCCAGCCTCTGAAAAAAATTGCAATTTTTTACCTTTGTTGAGGCTTAAAGCTGTGTTTTTAAATATTGACTCAATGGTTGCATTTTAGAATTATTTTTTTTTGAAAAAAATATTTATTACTGTGTTGCTCTTTAGAAGCTCCTTTGGACCAGGTATCTGCTCACTGGGACACATACTTCCCTTCTGTTCGTGTTTTGTCATGCACGGCAATCTCAGAGTAACTGTATGAAAAGTTGTTCTAGGCCCTAAAAGTTAAAATTAGAAAGACATTATTGGTATGTTAGCATAAAGAAAAAACAATCCGTTTTGCTTTAAGAACAGCAGACAGGATGAAGAGCTTCTTAGGCCTTGCTTCATACGATTTTTCTATAAGCTCACAAGCGCTGCTCTCAATAAAGACAACAAAATTACTGTCACATTTATCATGCTGGGTGTTTCAGCTCCATGGGATAAACTTAACAGTGTTCTTGCTCTGAGTACTTGGAAAGCGTCCCTTTATGTCTCAGTTTTCAGCATTCCTGTAGATTAGGAATAAACTATCTCCCTTTTTTTCACCCTTCATAATTCATATAGTGATAGCACTTTCCCTGAGTGCTTGTTACAGTTATTTTTTTGGAAAACAGCATGCATTTTTTCAAACCCTGTTGGCTGATAATATGACAAGAATATACCAGTGCTCTTCCTTTAGATTAACAAATCTCAGTCTAAACAAAATTGAGAGAGTAACGGTTGAGTGAAATGTTTTAGTTCAGACTTCCCTAATGAACCTAGGCAGCAGTTTAATATGGTTTAAAATAAAAAAAAAGGTTTATCACAGCAAATTATTTCTGCTGGGGAAAGACAGGGCATTATTTCAGAAACCTCTGTATCATCTTAAAAATGTCATCAAAATACTTTATAACTAAGAATGATTTTGTTTCAAAATGCTTTAGAAATTTGAACACAAATATTTAATCTTCCTAACTGAAAGGATTTCACTTGGTTTACTGAAAACTTTGAAAGATAACAGTTAATTTTTATTTTAGCAGAATTGCCAACACAATGGATATCAGCCACATGTATCACCCACTGGCATCATGTTTATAACCCTGTCAAAATTACAAGAAGGTATATAATTGAAATAATATTGAAATATTTTTTCACTTTTGTTTCTAATTTTGCCTGGGTAGGGTTAGGGTATGCAGTAAATATTAGTCAGAAGTGATAGATAATTTACTTGGAATTTCCTCTTTATATTTGCCCTGCTGTTCTTCTAATCCTTTACTAGATACTTTTCATTGCATATGGAGACTACCCAAGCTGATAAGGGGTTTTCTTTACTCTGGCAATTTTAGTTGTTGGTGATCATGACAGGAACAGACAAATTGAATTGAGCAGTTGTAACAGTTTAGTGAAGATTCAGCAAGTCAGGAATGTCAAGAGTGCACTGGCTTGTTTTTAGGAGCGCTATCAATGTGCCCTTTATTATGTGGGAACAGTTGTGTCTTTGTTTTGGTGGTGCTGTTTTTTGAAAGATGAGTGAATAAGAGACCATTGATACTTTTTTTTACCCCCCATATCCCATGTGCATCCTTTGCTTGGCATGTCTCTCTCTGAAGCGCAAAAATAATGTTCCACTTTGATTTTTACATATTTGAAGAGCCAAAAAGAGGGGAGGAGCAGTGAGTACCAACACTGCAGGTAATAATGGCTAATTTTGTCCGGAGACTCATCAAATGAGATTATTACCTGGCAAAGCCAGGGAGCATCACTGCTAAGTTCCCCAGCCTCTAACAACTAGACACATGATGATGAAGGATGAGGTAATTTCCAGATGAAGGGTGGCAAGTGCTGCAAGAGTAATAGTGGCAGGAGAGCTGGTGATGGGAATGGTCTCCTCAGAGATTGTTACCACAGTTACGCTCCATGGACATCTGAGGTAGGTCCCATGGAGGGAAAGAGAAGGGAAGATGGAGAAAAACAGTGACTTACCAACAAAGTCTGCTCTGTGTGTTCATATTTTTTCGTTGTGTTCTCACATTTTTTCATTGTGTTCTCACTTTGGTTGTAACAGCACAGACTTTGCATGACAGATGGTTTACTGTTTTTCTCCTGTAAGCTGTTAAAAAATTCTAAGCAGAAACATGCAGTGTTCCTTTCAGGAAAGCACTTTGCAATATCTGAGCTCTAGATGTGAAGGACCTAAGATCTAAGTCACGTAGACCACGGGGAGGAAAAAAGTTGTGGGGCTTAATGTGTAGCATTCAGAAGCAAGCTTGCTGGTTGTACTAAATGCTCTTCAATTTTAGTGTGGGATTCAGAAAATGTAATGACTTCCAGATATTGTCAATATTAATATATAAAAATATTTCTTTTTTTCTTTTTGTGGTAGAGTGTTATTTGAAAGCAATGAAAAATAAATACTGGAAATATAATCGTCCTGTAGAAAAAGTCAATTTCATTTTATAGGCCCTATGACCACATAGTGAGAAGAAGCACAGCGTCTTTAGAAACATCCATAATGAAACTTACACTTTTGTAGACAGCAAAGAATGGAAGTAAATTTAATCTTTCAGGTGAGATTTTTTCAAGTAGTTACTGCAAAACTGTGTGTGAATATAAATATATAATCTTTCTGCAAATAAAAATAAAATATAAAAAGTATTTCAGCTTAGATATTGGTCAAGACCTGGTCTATAGCCACAGTAGCAAGTGGGTGGCTCCATCTTCAAAGGCCCTAAAGTACAGGGTCAGAGAAGGTACACTATATTAACTGTGGTTATTTAAAATCATAGAATATGAAGTGCTGCAGAAATTTCTTTCAGAATTCTTTATACCATAATGTAAGAAAAAAGTTTGGCTCTGGTTGTTTCAGCATAATATTTTCATGGATGTGGTATCACTTTAAAGCTCATCCTGTGGATTTAATTCCTCATATGGAAGCTGACTAATCTTTATGTATATTTGTGAATATTGCAGCAGGCACAAAATAACATCATGCTTAATAGCACGTTACTCCTTTATTTGTTTTGTTTAAAGATATAATGAAATTCGAGGACAAGGTTTGATTCACAATACATTTGTTTGCAGTTCTCATGCATATCCAGTGTCTTGCAGAACCGTGGAAGAGAGCACTGGAAAAAGCCATGTGCAAACTTGCAGAAATAAACAAACCTAAATTTTTTACCATGAGAATAAAAGAAAATGTGTTATGACTCTGGCCTGTCATTCAAAAGGTTTGGTGACATCCCTGTAAATCCAGAAAAACCTTCCAAACATGGGCCAGTAAGATGGCAAAAGGGGACAGTGAAAAAATTCCACCAGAAAAAGACAAGTTTTGAGCAGCCTGATGCAGGGCACTGAATGAACGCAGAAATAGACCTCCAAGCATTTAGAGCTGGATCATTCAAAGGTCCTCTGAAAATAAGGCTACTTGTTTCCTCCCAAGAATCACATGACAGTTTTCAAGCCCTCCACAGTAGCTGAGATCCTGCCTCCATCAAAGTTAATAGGAGCACTGGAAAAAGCAGCTGGGACTGGCTCAGCTGGGACCAGTTTACATTCACATGCTCTACTAAAAGCGACACTGAAATTAAGAAAAAAATAATTTCTCTGGTCACATTAGTCCTTTGAGTGCTGTAATACCTTTTCTGTTTTCCTGTGAAGACACTTCACCTGATAAACCTTGGGGTTTGTTTTGCGGTACTTTTGTTATTGTTGTTTATTTTTCTTTAACGATTACTGTATCAACTTCCCCAGATTTGAATGAAATAAGGAGCTGCCTTGGTAACCAAATTCTTGTTAATGATTTAAATGTGTTCAGGGAAGGGAGTAGGATTTGCACTCTGCAAATGAGCTCAAGCTCACAAGCTCTTATTTTATTCTTTCTTTTACTTGGAGCTGCATAATGAGGATGATTTATTTGCAAATGAATTACTTTAATAATAGGTTTTGAGCTACACAGAATATAGACAATCTTGACCCCATCTCTGCAGCTGTAAAAGTAAGAGCGTGGGTGTGGTTGCCTGGAGGCTGCCCAAGATGATCCAGTTCAAGGAGGTGGATAAAATAACATTTACACTTACAGTAACTGTTTAAAAATGTAATCTGAGTTCTGCCAAATCCTTCAAGCTTATTTTCTGAATCCAGTTTATTAGGGTTGCCAACACTCGACTCTTCTCAGCCTGGTTTTTTGCAAGTTATTTTGTCTGCCAGAAGCATTTTGCTGCAATACTCTCACTGCAGAGCGTGAGGTCCCACCAGCCTTGTTCTGTAAACAGTTACAGTGGGACACTCCTTTCTGTCAGCCTGCCTAAGTAAGCAGTGACTGGGCCTGGCCATGAGACTCGGCATGAGGGGGGATGCAATCCCAGAGGAAGTGTTCCACTTACAGCTCTGTTTGTGTCTGCTGCAGCAAATGCTCCCAGGCCAAGTAAGGTCAGGTGTTTGTAGGATCTTTGAGGAAGCACGTGGCAGAGAAGATGGAGGATTGGTATTTGGAACTTGTTCTTCTGAGCTAGAATTGCAGAAGTGCTCCCAGGTAGTGGGGGCTATGAGAACTAGGCACTTTGTCTAACAAGGGCACAGAACGAGGTCTTGACCATTTTGCAGTTTCATGTTGTCCTAAATAACCAGATCACTCTCACTAGAATGAGCACTCACTCTCCCGGTGTTCATCTGGAGGCAGCACCTGTTTGAGGACACAGGGTGATCTTGCACCAAGTCTGGCACAGACTGCCACACCGAGCTTTGCTATGTCTAGTCCTTGCAGCCCTCACCACTGCGCTGAGCAGTTGTGAAGTGCTGCAGCGCTCCTGAATTGAAAATACAGGGCAGCACCTATGGCCAGTAATACCAATCACTTCCAATGGCATACTGTGAGTTGTGCCTACCTGTGTAGATGGATGGATTATAGTTCTTGTTAGGCAAAGAACCCAAGCAGGATGGTGCTTGGGCTGTTGCTGCAAAAGTGTTTTGAGGAGTTTGTGGTCCCTGCTGGTTGAAGGCCCATGTATACAGCAGGTCCATTCAGCCCACTTGTTAGGAGTGCTCACAGAGCTCTTGCTAACACCAACCTATTTCTTCACAGCATCCCTGACTAATGGATTCCTACCACTGCTGTGCCACACTGCAGAACGGTTCACAGAGCTTAAGACCTGAGGGTCTGCTGTCTGCCCTGCTTACGTTAGCCCATCATACTTCATCAATTTTGGCTAAAATATTTTTATTCCAAATTGGTGGCTAGTGTTAAACACATAAGAAATATAGAATCAGCTCTTCAGTGGCTTGTGATTCACATGGTGAATTATTGTCTTCACCTGTTAAGTCAAACTTTCTACCTTGAATTTGGCAAGCTTTTTCAAGTTAAAAATGTGTTGTGTTTTTTTTCAGATTAAAGAGCACTCCTAGTACCTTTTCTTATTGAAAGTATATATATATATATATATCTCAACACTGTCATCAAGTCAGCCTTATTTTCATCTGGATCACGCAGTGACAAGATTTGTGATCTTCTTTTGTGCATCATCTTTTCTTATCTAATGCATTGGAAAACTTTACTGATTTTAAACAAAATTGAAAGGTTGTAGAAGCCTCAAAGAAAAGAATTCATTCTGGCTTGATGAAAAGTAGGCTTGGGTAGAGTAGAGGGACTCAGAGAAGAGAGACCTCAGCTGTCATATACTCTGTTTGAAAACACAGGGCCAACCAGTCAGTGTACATGTATTTACAGGCCACTTGCAGCATGGGTTGTCTCGTGTCTAGTTAGAGGAGTCATAAGAGACATTGAACTAAGCAGAATTTTCCTCCAGTTTTGTTTACGTCAAACCCCTTTGCACCAAAACCAGATATGAATTCATGCAGCTTGAGGTCTCACTGCAGTGCCTGGTAAAGTTATGGAGAAGATTATTCTGGGAGGTATTGAAAAATACCTGAAAGACAATGTAGTCATTGGTCACAGACAGCATGGCTTCATGAGAGGAAAGTCCTGCTTATCCAAACTGATTTCCTTCTATGACAAAATAACCCACCTAGTTGATAGAGAGAATCCAGTTTTTGGATTTCAGTAAAGCTTTCAATCCTGTCTCTCACAGAATCCTTCTGGACAAGATGTTCAGCACACAGCTGGATAAACACATCCCGCAGTGGGTGAGCAATTGGCTCATGGGTAAAGCACAAAGGGTAACAGTGAATGGGGTAGCATCAGATGATCTGTCACTAGTGGGGTTCCTTAGGGCACCCTCTTGGGCCCTGTGCTCTGCAGCATCTTCATAAATGACTTGGATGCAGGACTGGAAGGGATACTAACCAAGTCTGCACTGAATACAAAACTGGGAGGAGCTGTTGATGCCCTCAAAGGTGGGGAGGCCCTGCAGAGAGACCTCAACAAGTGAGAGGACTGGGCGATCACAAACCATTTGTAGTCCAGCAAGGGAAAATGGCAGTTTCTGCACCTGGGATGGGACAACCTCAGATGTATGTACAGACTGGGGAATGAGATGCTGGAAAGCAGTGCTATGGAAAGAGACCTGGGGTCCTGGTTGACAGCAAGTTGAATATGAGTCAGCAGTGCCCTGGCAGCCAGGAGGGCCAATCCTGTCCTGGGGTGCATCAGGCAAAGCATTGCCAGCCAGTTGAGGGAGGGGATTGTCCTGCTCTGCTCTGCACTGGGGCAGCCTCACCTTGAATATTGTGTGCAGTTTTGAGCACTGCAATATAAGAAAGATATTAAGCTGTTAGAGAGTGTCCAAAGGAGGGCAACAGAGATGTTGGAGGACCTTGAGGAGAAGCCGTATGAGAAGCAGCTGAGGTGACTTAGCCTGTTCATTCTGGAGAAGAGGAGACTGAGGGGAGACCTCATTGCAGTTGCAGCTTCCTTGTGAGGGGAAGAGGAGGTGCAGGCATTTATCTCTGTGGTGCCCAATGACAGGACCTGAGGGAATGGTCTGATATTGTGTCAGGAGAAGTTTAGGTTGGATATTCGAAAGAGGTTCTTCACCCAGAGGGTGGTTGGGCACTGGAACAGATTCCCCAGGGCAGTGATCACAGCACCAAGCCTGTCGGTGTTCAAGAAGTGTTTGGAGCATACTCTTGGGCATATGGTGTGACTCTTGATCATGGTCCTGTGCAGGGCCAGGAGCTGGACTCAATGATCCCTTTAAGTCCCCTCCAACTCAGCATATTCTGTGGCAATATAATAATCTCTTGGAGTAAATCTGTTCAGCTTCCATAGTTCACTGATGTTCTGTTATTTTGCAAGAGAGAAAAAGAAGTGGTGGTTTGCCTGAGATCCTAGATACGTGGTACTAGATGGTCATCAATGTCCAAAGAACCATTGTATACAGACTTTATGAGCATATAACTTTGCATTTAATTTTATTTTGAATTACATTTTCATTGCCAGGAGAATAGTCTTAACACACTTATGTTTAACGAAAGCCATTGGATGCTCTACTGCATAGACAAGAAAATCCTCCCAGAATAGGTCTACGTTGTTTTTCTTTAAAATTCTGAAACTCTGTGTTTTTGATGGGAAACTAGGACACTGAATTTTTAAAGGAAATTCATTATAAAAATCATCGACACCTTTAAATAAGGTGTAAATACTTATTTTTCTCTTCACGAGGTTTTATTAAACCCTTGACCAACTTAAGGTGATTCAAACATTAAGATTTCCATTCAGTGTTGGCCCAGAATTTATAGAATCGTGCATCCAAAAATCTGGAAGGCATTGAATAAACTGTATCCCAATCTTCAGTATTTGTAAGTCATTTTAATGAGAAAGGAATAGGAGACTGTGAAATTGTTTAGACACTTATTTCACATATAAGTGAAAATTAATTGTGAGGAAATTTTTCTATCTCCATTCACTAAACAGATTCAATCAACCAGATGTGGTTAAGGCATCATTTGAAGCAAGCATTTAGGAGTATATTGTTTTAATTAGGAGGTGGCAGTTTCAAATACAACTTTTGAATCCAATTCAAGAATTTCAGTATACACAGAGTGTTGTCAAAACACACTTTTAAATATTAGAGCTTCAGCTCTGGTTTTAAGTACTGCAGTTTGATGAGCTGTTCTGGTCTGGGGCTAGTAAACAAATCTGGAACTTGATTTTTCCCAGCAGATAAATTGTCATCCATTTACTTTTAATGCTGTCTGGATTTGTCAAGTCTGTCCTGCAGTCTTTGTCTCCAGGATAACACACAGTGCAGTCATCTCATGGGAAGATAGAAAGATTTTCATTTGCAATAGTAACATTCAAGTGAGTTTTTGGTAAAAAATCTGCCTTGTGGCTATAAAAGAGGTCAACTTCCTGAAGCTAAATTTTCACAACAATCTGCAAAATTTTTGATATACTATTCTTGCTGAATTTTAATAGGGATAAAGTGCTTGGTTTTGTATGTAGTAAAGATGTTTGATCACTATCCAAACCACAGGTCTGGTTTTAGGAGCTTCCCAACACACAACAGCTGTATAGGTAAGAGAAAGCTAGTTTGTATGTGGATATAAGACAGCATGAAATTGCTGTCCTATATTTTTGTCATACACATACAACATTTTTTCTGGCTGTTAAGAAGACATGTGGACATGGGAACATAAAGTTATTCCATGATGTGCTTAGACTGAAAGATTTTGTGCAATTTAGAGAGAGAGATACTTTTAAATTTTGGGTTGTTTTGGCATTTTGAAAACTTTTTGTTCCTGTGCTGTGCTATTGCCTTTACAAGCCCAACACATCCTAACATGATCAACTTAACTATTACTTCACAAAAAACCCAACCCTTTTTAACACTGTACTAGGCAAAATGTCTGTTGATCTTGAGAAGCATTGCAGTTCTCAGCCTTGCAGAAATTTTTATTTCTGAAGGGTCTAAAGAGCTTCTCAGGTGCAGATGACACCATGGATAGTGCACATAAGCATTGCAGACACCTTGTTGCATCTTTATCCACAAACATTTTTGGACAGAAGTCTAAGACACCTTCTGTCTGAGCTACCAGATGCCTTCTTCTAGGCATCTGATGCTGATCCCTTCTGTTTTTCTTGGCACCTCTACAACTAGCTGGAGACCTCAAGGTATCTGTGTTCTTGCTGCACTTACTGTAGGGAAGACCAGTGGTCACAGCTGGGCTCTTTGAACTGAAGCTTGCTTTATTTCCTGAAGATATTATGAGGGGGTGTGTGTGACTCCATCAAAAAGTAGATGTTTTTTGACACAAATGCCCAAAAAAGTCTTACCAGATGGACCCAGTATCAGGGATCTGGAGGTGGATACTGTAGGGAGTTGGAGAAAGAGGGAATGGGTAATCCAAGCTGCAAGAAAAGCTGGGTAATGGAGATGAGTCACAAGATCCTGACGTGGCCACCTCCAAGTTTCACAGACATTCTTTCCCATCAGGCAGCCGACAGCAGGGCTCACCCTGTGAGCTGTGCAAAGTCTCCCTGGCTGGGCTGGGAGTCTTGCTGACTGGAAGGGAGAAAACATTTCTGGTTAATTTGACCCTGGCTGACAAGATCACTACTGTGCTGATTTCTTGTAGCTGTAAAAAAGTCCTTTCATCCTGCAGAGGGGATGTAAGATCTGATCTCTAGTAGGCTGAGTTTCTTTTCCTGGTGTGCTGCGTAAAAAGTCAGAAAGGTTTCCCTTACTTTTGCTGCTAGCCTGGTTGTTACACGACACTTTTTAAGAGCTGTTTAACATCTGAGTCTACTAAAGTGGGAGGGGGAAAAGCCTGTTTTGTATTTTGTCACACAAAATATTATGTTTACCCTTCATTAGATTAAAAAAAAATCTAAACTCTGTTTTAATGGTGGTTGAGTCTAAAAGGGGAATTCTTTAGGTTTCCAAATTCACAAAGTGTTCTTCCTAGTGGTTAACTGTTCCCACATTTGTAAATAGAAGGGGAGAGGAAACTGCAAAAAAGGTTTTGAAAATTGCCCTGGATGTTAATGGTTGATTTCTGATTGTTTTTATCTTGCTGTAATTCTAGTAAAAGTTTTTCAAGTCACAATATTCTGCAGCTCTTTTCTAAATGTCTGCTATGGAAATAAGTTCAATGTTGGGAAAATTTATATGGAGTTGGTCTGTTCTGCATTACGAAATATTTTTGTATCATAAAGCTCTGGACCATGTCTCTACCTCCATCATTAAATGTCAAAGAAAGAGAAAAATTAAAGGAACAGAAACTCACCTGGTCTACACTGGCCTAGTCCCACGGATATTACTGCTGTGAACAAGTTAAAGATTTCACCCTTTGCAAGAAGGTTCCTCCTTGTGAGATTTATTTTCCTTTAGTTATGTAAATAATCCCTGGAACATTAAAGAAAAACACTGCATTGTTTCAGCCTTGCTTAACTCATGGGAGAAATCAGGTGTGAGGCAAATCAGGAAACTGCAGCTCCAGCTGCAGCAGTCAGCAGTGGCAGGGAGCACAGTGCCCTGTGGCACTCTGCCTGGGACTTGCCTATGCGGCTGGGAGAGCCATAAGCTAAGTTAAACACCTGCTTAGAGAACGTGCAGGTAATTGAATCTTAGCCTAAGCCTGTGTGTGTAATAAGACATGGCCCTCTCCTCTGTGTGGCCTTCCAGGAACCCACAGGCAGGTCCCTGACAAGTTCCCAGCTCTCCTGGCACAATGGCACAGGCCCTGCCTGGCTCCTGGCCACCCTGGCAGAGATGCTCTCGCTACCCAGGCATGATGAGGGTTGAGTCAGTGACAATTGCAGCAGTGGTGGTGCCCAGGCCATGGTGCAGCAGCAGCATCACTGTTCACACAGTCCCAAAGTCAAAGTGGTCGGTTCCTTACAACCCTCTGCTGGGAAAGACTACTGATATATTTATGGGTTTATATCAGCCAAGCCACAAATTGCTAGCTAAAATAAAAGAAGGGTCAGCCTTTCATGTTGATGGCAGCCACCTTTGTCATCCTGTCAGAGCTGGAGCTTGATTTTGACTCCTGCTTTTCTGCTCTGCAGGCTAACAGACAGCTGCATTTTTAGATGCATGAATGTACCAAAACTTGGGGACAGTAATCACAAACTTCTGAATACCCAGCTCAGCATTTACTTGTACCATCAGGCTCCTTCTCCTTTCTCCCTAACTTTCCCATGCAGTTACCTACACAGGAAATGGATGCTCTCTACATAGGACCCTTCCTTTGAGGGGCCTGATAATTTTTCTGATTTCTAGAGGGTCTTTTTGGAGGTCCTATTCCATCTTTCTTTGAAACCTGACCCAGTTGAGTTGCAGTAGCTTAGAGAGTCCCAGTCTGCTGTGACTCTGAGGTCTCTGCTGCATGGCTGGACAGTGTGTAGGCACGGCATCCTGGAGTGGAGCAGACAGATGATTAGCCTTCAAAAAAGAAAAGTAGAAAATATGAAAAATCATTATTTGGGGTGTCTGGCAAGCTTACTGTGAGGGTCTTTGAAAGGGATGAAGAGTAATTGTAGAGGTGGTTATTCCATGAGCTAAACCAAGAAGACAGGAAGCTCCCATCAATTGCTTTGTGGTATGGAAGTCAGACTGAGTTTCCACTTCATCCTATCTTTTCTAGCAAAGAAGAAAAATGTGCACTCTTTAAAGTGAATAAAAAGATAAGTCTATATAAGGAAGTATTGAAGAAGTGCTGCCTCTCTTTGACATGGTGCAACTGTTTTTCTTTGCATGGGTTTATACACTGTCAGCAGGAACAACACACCCTGCTGGACAGGACAAAATCCTGGGCAAAGTTATGCCTGGAGTCAGAAAAAAGAAACCAGTTTAGCAATAAACAGTAATGGTCAGTCTCGATCACACAGTCATTCTGCTGCTTGCTGCAGGGTGTTTCTGGTGCTCATTGAAAGTGTTTCATATTCGAAAGGCACTCTGCATAGGCTGCTAATTCTAGCCACCAGCTGGGACCTCCTTCTTCCCATATAAGTGTGGTAATTCCAAAGATATGGAAGCTTTGCTTTTCACAATTATGTACTGAAAGAAGGACCAGTCTTGTTTAAGATTGGTGGGAACAGTTACATTCCTGAAGAAGTCAGGAAATTAACTGCACCCTCATGGTACAAACAGCAAAGCATCCTTACTTCTCCTGGGCTCAGTGCAGTGCAGTGCGGTGGGTAGCCCTCAGGGAAAAACCCCTGTGGAAGGGCTAGGCCAGGAGTTCACACTGGGGAAGGGGATGTTTAAGTAACACCTGCAGGAGGCACCAGTGTATCCAACTCCACCTCACCATTACTGTATTTACCACTGCTCTCTGGTGCATGTGGTGCTTGGAGCGTGGGCTATCCCCTTCACTCATACTAAATAAAGTGGCATTACTGCATTTTTCTCACTGTCTATACAGAAATTGTACTGTCATTTTTTTTTTCTTCCTCCAGTGTAAGGAGAAAGGTGAGGAGATCTTTTTTTTTTTTTTTTAGGAATAAAACATATGAAAAAGAAAGGGCAGCATAAAAAAGGTATATATATTTTCTTCTTGAACTCTAGTTTTTCTGAAAGCAGCTCAATATTCCCTTTCCCTTCAGAGCCCAGGTTCTTTCTCCAGCATTCCAAAGCACCTCTGGTACAGCACTTGGTTCCACAAGGATTTGCAATGGTATTTGCTTTCTGCTAGCCCACCAAATTCAAACTCTTGTAGAATTAAGAAAGCCAAAAGAATGAGGCCAGGGCATGACTGATGGGTATGCCTGAGAAGAAGGCTTCTGGCTGCTGCCTTGCTTACTGTATCTGATAGTACTCAGACAGCTTTGCCTTGATGTTGCACTCCTGGGATTAACAAATGGTATGTAAATCTCTGTACAAGTCTAAACCACCACACCATAGAGTGTATGCCAGTGTTCACAACTCAAGCGCTGCTTACCTTGCTTCTGCACTATTTTTAAATTAGTACATTGATTTTTGCATTTTAAGGCTGGGTTTGGTTTTAAAAACCACCCAAATGTGGAAATCATCGAACAGATAAACTTAAATCTGTTTGCAGTTGATGGAAGGAGTTAGTTGAAAGAACTGTGTTTTCCTTTGATTACCAAGTTCTTTCAGATAAAGTAATACCATCCTCAAAGCATCTTAACTAAATAAGAAACTTTAAATGAAGGACTTCATAAAAAGTCTGGAGAGAGGCTCTTTAGTTTTCATTTCAAATAATCCTAGAGAGTTCACCACAAAAATCTCCTGTTCTGATTAAATTGCCAGGAGAACAAAGCACATATGTGCAAGCTCAAGCTCTGTCACTACTGTCACGTACACATGTGCAAAGCTGCAGTTGCATAGGGAGTCCACAGTTAAAAACAGACTCTTGTGTCAGTAGGTCATGACAGCACAGGTTTTAGTCATGGAACTTTTCAGTTTTGATTCTTACATGGCATCACCCATGGTTTTGGGAACTAGTTTAATAGCTTACTTGTTTAAGGAACTTCTGCAAAGAACTCACGAGAGCAACATTAATTCCGATAATTTACTGCTTTTTTCTGCAGAACAAATGGGCTCAAAGGATTTTTATTTTAGCTTAAGCTCTATTTAAAGTCTGATCAAATAGTTCGGGAATGTGGAGTTCCACATATGAAATGTTGCTATGACCAATTAGAAATACATAATGCTGTCTCTGTTCTTATTTTGGGTGAACTCTCTATTAAGCCAAGAACAGGCTTGTAGGTCTCTGAATATCTTGATGCCAGCACATATTAGTTTTTAGTGTTCTCAAATTCACCATGATCATGGAACAGAGACTAACTCTCACTTATAAAATACTTTCACCAGCCTGGATAAGTGAAGAAGTGCTTTACTGGACATGCAGCTTGAAGGTCCTTACATTAACTTGGCTTCTTTTCCTTCTTCCAGCCAAGGTAAAGGTAAGTTCTCCTGCTAAGAGCATTTTTATAGCTGTGCTTACACCAGGGCTAGTCACTGCACAAGAGCTCTCCATAGCAGTCCATATACCTATGTTCAGAAATGGGCAGTATCAAAAATTAGCAGAAGAGATAAAAGACATTAGGTAGCATGACTGAAGGCATCTTCAGGGACCTCTCCAGGTTTGGAAATCCTGAGGCAAAATTTGAATGTAAGTTACTATGTTGAAAATATATAGAAGACTAATACTCTGTGGCTCTGGTCAGGTTATGTTTTGATCAAGATGTACTTTGTACCTTTTGTAAAGGTTGGAAATGTATTTCCTTGTGTTGTTTTTAAGCCTGCTGTTTGATAACTTGATTGAATGTTGCCTATTTCTTCTGTGTTAAGGAAAAGGGAATAATCATCCCCTGTTTATTTTCCCTGTGTCTTTCATGATTTAATAGATCTTCACTGCATCTCCTGTGCTGCCTTGATCTCTTGCAGTCCTGATGTTGCCTTCAGGGAATATATATCTCTGAATATATCCACAGACGAATGCAGTGAGAGAACATTTTCTTCTTTAAATCATTTTTGATGTTTCATATAGTGTCTTCAGGGCACCATGGTGACATTTTCCTAGTGATCCTGACATCTCTTTTCCACATGGTAATGACTATTTTAGAGTCTACTACAGGTACAGTTAGGGTAATTTCTCCAAGGTACACTATTTTCAATGTACCAATCCAGCTGTAACATGACATGTTACATAATCAAAACCCTTATGCCTATATTAGTTCTGAAAAAAAAATCATGTGTAATTCCACCATAAAGCATGGGTTTGTTTTCTTATTTTTAATTATCTATGTGTCATAACCCTGATTATCAATTTTGACTCAGTTATTAGAAACTGCAACTTCCTTTCTTGGGCAAACATACAATATGCTGTTCACAAATGCTTGAAGATGTCACATCTTCTCTCATTTTGCTGTAATGCTACTAGAAGTATGCGAACATTTACAGGACTTCCGTGCCTATTCCTTTTTTTTTTCCTGATCTTTTTTCCCTGTTATTTTTTTGGTAAATTTTCTGTCAATATTTTAATAAACGCATTTGAGAAGTTCATGACCTTCAATAAGCAGCTATTCATTTGCAGGTTCTGGTAACTTTGTAAGCAAAAATAGGATTTAAAACCTGTGTTAATTATGCAAACTATGCAATCAAGCTACATTGGCTCCTAATTTAGGACTGGCTCAAGCACAATGCATTGCTAATTGTATAATTTATGGTGCTAATTGACTTGCTTAGTGCAGCTGTTAACTACAAAGGAAGCATAGAGTTTAAATTCTCTCCCAACAAAGAAGTGTGCACCTGAGAGAAATGCTGCCTTCAGAATAGGAATATCTGAACATTTTTAAAAAGCAAACTCTTTGGACA
Organism: Campylorhamphus procurvoides; assembly: GCA_013396655.1. NCBI lineage: Eukaryota > Metazoa > Chordata > Aves > Passeriformes > Dendrocolaptidae > Campylorhamphus > Campylorhamphus procurvoides. The sequence goes on along the minus strand of WBMV01001705.1, from coordinate 715,743 downwards.
CGGCTGTGTTGCTGAACCATGATTCCCTTCAAAGGTAAAGGCATGGTTTTGGTGGTGAGGGAAAAAAAGCAGTTAGTAGCTGTCAGCAAAATTAAATTCCTTTCTCTTCAGCCTTCCTCCACCTTGCTCATTCTGTTGTAATTTCTCGCAATGGTTTGAGACCTAAACACAGAACAATTAGGATGACTAGAGATAGGGACTGCTTATATGTAGTTCTGCACAGACAAAAGGGGTCACTGATCTGAGTAGCAGACTGAAATAGCTCTGTCACTGAAGCCGTGTCTTGCACACTTCACTGCTGGCAGTGGAGCTCTGTGTACCATTTACCCTGCATGCACAAGAACTCACCAGGCTTTATTTCAAAAGTTATTGAAATGACCTTGCAAGTAGCCAATTAATTCTATTTAAATACTTGCTAATGGCCAGAGAACAAGTACAGTGCAAACTAAAGCTAAATCTTCAAATGGTGTTTTGCCAATTATTAGACTCAAGGCCTGCAAGCAATGACCTGCTATTCCAGTTTGCCTGAAAACTCTGACATTTTCCTCTGACAACAGCGGCATTGAATGCAGAGCTGTTGTGAGAGAGCTGCAGTTGCATTCATTGACAGTATGCTGGAGGGTAAGAGACTTGCATGTATACAAGGTGTGGAAAATACTTAATTTACTTGTTAAATTGGTTCCTTGTGCTGTTTTCCATTAGCAAAAGCCTTTGCCAGCTGTGACTGTAGATCCTCCTAAAGCTTCATGGAAACAGTTTCTTTTTGCTCTTCTATTTGAGATTGGATGTTAGTTCTTTGTGTGTTTCAGCAATTTTAGGCAGAGATTTCTGAAAGTGAGAAGGAAGGAGCTGCTCTCTCCTGGCCTGCTAGGGTGAGCAGAGCTGAGCTGAGTCATGCAGGTGACAGCAATGTTCTTTTCTTTTAGATGTTCAAGCAACTAAGTGGTGTTTTGCCTGTGAATGTTTAAGACCTGGAAACTGGGAAGAAATAGGTAAAGCCTTTTACATCTGCTTTTGAAGGGGTGTGTGTGTGTGTGCCTGTCCTTTCTGGTCCAATACAGTTCAATATACAGCACATGTCTTTCTAAAAGATGTAGGACTACTTTCCTGGCTGCCTGGTTTGCTTTTTGTCTATGACCAGTAAAGACAAGCTTTGTCTAAACTGTGAAACTATCCCAAAATGGAGACACAATGCTTTTTAAAGGCAATCCTGAGAGCTGACACAGTTAGTATTAAACCATGTATGCATGTGTGCAAACACACAAACATATACAGCGACAAATATAAGTTGCAAACAGAGAAAAGAGGACTAGATGCAGTTGTGGGTGAGCAACAATTAGTGAAAGAATCCAGTAGTTGTCTTGGAGATCCTTTGTACTACCCATTTTCTCTGTACTTTCTGTATTTCTCATATACTTTCCATGGAACAAGTTTCTTATTTGTAACTAAAGGCTTTGCTTCCTCTTCTGTTCTTTGTCTTACCATGTGTTTGCACTTTGCTTGAACATTGTGGTTGCTTAGGGTCTATACAGACATACTACAGGTTTAATTATATGTATCATCTAATTGCCTAGACTGTGAAGAGCTCTCATGAAAATACAATGTTATCCTCACAGAAAAATTAAAGAGCCAAACTTTCCAAGATCACACATAATTTCTAGTCCTGTTTTGCTTTACATTTATGCCACTACTTGATCTGTAAAATTACAAAAATGTAACCCAAAGGATGGCCAAGAACACTGTTTTTATCTTTTGTACTTACAAGCAAAAACCCTTTGAGCAAAGCCAAACCCTCTGAAATGGATTACATGGCAAATTTGCTCAGACATTGCTGCCAGGCTTTGAACCAATGCAGTAGGATCCTCTTTTTTAAGATCTTTTCATTCTGGGGGCCTTGTTTTAGTAGAGGTAGGCAAGGTTGGATGCAGGATGATCCTTTTTATTCTCTAGAACCTGATGATCTGGAAGGAAAACTGCTTTCAAAAGCAAAAAATTACACAGATGAAAACTTTTGGTCTCTGAGTGACTTAGGTGGTCCAGAAGTCATGGTTTCAAATCTGCTCAGGAATAGAAACTCACTTGCCTTCATATGGCTTGACTCATAGTAAAGGTGAGAGTTGTCTTTTAAGCTTAAATTTAGCCATGGATCCAAGCTACCCTGAACAGTCTTTGCAAGGTTAGAATCACCATTATTCTGTAGAGTCATCTATGGTTTGTGCTTCAGGAGAGTAACGTATAATCACCTTGTCCTCATCTGCTTGTTATCAGTTAAGTAATCACAAGGTCTATGGAAAGGGTTGTTATGATTTTTTTTTCCTTAGAGATCTGTCTGCTAGGAGAAAAAAATAAATACAGGGGTAGTATCATCCAGAAAGCAATGTAGTATCCCTGTGCTTGATCATTTACTAACAACTATTATGTAGGTCGTGTAGGAATTAAGGCTTCTCCCCTCCTAAGAGCTGTTGGGATCAAAAGCCTTAGATGCACCTGCACAAATGCACACAGCATCAGCAATAAACAGGAGGAGCTGGAAGCCACTGAGCAGCAGGAAAATGGTGACTCAGTTATCGTCATAGAGACCTGGTGGGGATAATTCTCCCAACTCAAGTGCTGCAATGGATGGATATAAACACTTCAGAAGGGACAGGCAAGGAAGAAGAGATGGTAGGGTAGCCCTGTATGTTAGGGAGTCTAGAGCTTAATGATGGTGATGACAGAGTGGAGTGTTTGTGGGTAAGAATTTGGAGGAAGGCCAATAAGGCAGGTATCCTCGTGGTAGTCTGTTATATACATCCAGGGTGAAGAGATAGATGAAATATTTATAAGCAGCTGGGAGAAGTCTCACAATCGCTGGCCCTTTGGGGAGACTTCAACTTACCAGTTATCTGCTGGAAATGCAGCACAGCAGAGAAGAAACAGTCTAGGAGGTTCCTGGAGTGTGTGACAGACAATTGCCTGGCACAGCTGCTGAGGGAGCCAACTTGGGCAGGTGCCCATGGGACCTGGTGTTTGTGAACAGGGGACTGGTGGGTGATGTGGTGGTTGGAAGCCTCTTGGGCACAGCGGTCACCAAATGATAGTTTTTAGTTCCCAGAGATGTAAGGAGGGGCTCAGAACTGTCACCTTGGACTTCTAGAGGACAGACTGTATCTATTTAGAGCCCAGTTGAGAGATGAATGTGCCCTCTCAGTCAGTTCACAGATGATACGAAGTTGGGCAGAAGTGCTGATCTGCTAGAGGGTAGGAAAGCTATACAGAGGGATCTACATAGGCTGGATTGATGACCTGAGGCCAATTGTATGAGGTGCAACAAGGTGAAGTGCTGGGTTCTGCACTTGGGTCACAACAACCCCATGCAGATCTACAGGCTGGGGAAAGAGTGCCTGGAAAGCTCAGTGGAAAAGGACCTGTGGGTGCTGGTTGAACACGAGCCAGCAGTGTGCTTGGCTGGCCAAGAAGGCCAATGACACCCTGGATTGTATCGGACATAGTGTGGCCAGCAGGTCCAGGGCAGTAATCTTTCACATGTACTCAGCACTGGTGAGGCTGCATTTCAAGTACTGTGTTCAGTCTTGGGTGCCTTACAAGAAAGACATTGAGGTGCTGGAGAGTGTCCAGAGACGGGCAACAAAGCTGTTGAAGGCTTTGGAGCACACAGGTCTTATGAGGAGTGGCTGAGGAAACTGGGGTTGTTCGACTTTAGGAAAAATTTCTTCACTAAAAAGGTTGTCAAGCACTTGAACAGGCTGTCCAGGGAAGTGGTGGAGTCACAGCCCTGGTGGTGTTTAAGAGACATGTAGATGAAGCACCCAAGTTTAGCAGTGAGCTTGTCAGTGAAGGGTTAAGAGTTGGACTCAATGATCTTAGAGGTTTTTTCCCACATAAATTATTCTATTTTCTAAGATTTCTAGTGATGGTGGTATAGATCGAATTGCAGAGGTTGGAAAAAGATTCATAAAAAAATGTTTGGTTAAAATCCAAAAGGTTAGATTTCTATTCAAGGAAATTCTCTCTTATAGGAAAATTAAAGTATAACTAAAACTATTAAATGCTTTCTTTGGTCTTTCAGCTGGTTATTGTAATCTCAGAAAAAGTTTTACAGCTGTCAGTGTTTCTGAAAATGTTGCAAAGTAAAAAGAAAGTATTTGAAATATTAAGGCACCTTTTTCAATGAAAATAAATATCAGTTTTAAATAAAAATTATTGATTTTAAGTATGATTTAATTAAACTTCACTAATGCAAGTAATTAAAATTTTGATCCTACAAATTATATTTTGAACTGTTTGCTTGATGCCTGAAAGACAAGCATCCCATTGCAAGGAGATACTAACTCAATCATTCAGGTGTGTTGAAATAGTTCTGCAAGTACATACACTTCTAGCCATAGTGTATTGTGCTGACACAGAGTTCATCAATGCCTTACTTTTGTAAATTGTCCCATTCAACTTTTTTCTTGGGCATCTCTGTAAGTATGTTCTGCCACATGAGAGTAGTTTGCTGGTGCTGCTCCATTCCCTCTGTATGGGAGAAAATTGGGTGGCTATGGATGAGAGGGAACAGAAGATAAAGGAGATGCAGGCTATGTGTGCAGTGAAATAAATAAGTGTAAAGGATGCTTCAAAAGAGGGAAGAGTGTATGCTAAGGAAGAGAAGAAATGGATGTGTCCCAGGAGAAGAAGGAGGCACGAAGGGATGACCATGTCCAAGTCCAGATGTCCAAGGTATCCATGTCTCATAGCACAGTGTCTGGTTTGCCCCTCCACAGCTGTGGGGTCATTTCAGGAATGGTCCTGGTGGGCTCCAGAGGAAGTTAGACAGCTGTGCTCTGCCCTTGAGATGAACATCATGACATGACGGAAGGACCACGAGGATGAGGGCGGAACCAGCAAACATGGCAGATTCCTCAGGGCTCCTGTTGTTGACAGGTCTGGCTAAGGCATGAGAGAATATATTGTTATTCCAGGAAGCTTTAATGATTTTAGCAGTTGGCCTGCAAGAAACCTGGAATTCTGTTATTGTTGTGCATGGTATTTGCATGTTTCTTGGGATGCCATGAATACATTAGATTCACTTTGCTATGATACTTTAGATTGGATTTTATCTTTCTTTTTTTACACTAGTGTGATCTCTTGCTTAATTGCATATATTCCTCTTTCTCTTAACAATTAGATTTATAGTGTAACTTGTGTGTAATTTTATACAAGTGCCTAAGAGCCAGACTGCTAAGTCTGCTCCATTTCCTCTAAGAAAGGTTTCTTGCTTTGGTGAAACTAACTGCTTTTGTTTCCAGTGTGGTTGAGAAAGGTGGGGAAAGAAGACTGTCAATGTGTGTATGTCCCATATACATATTATTCTATGTAAAATGTGTTTTTCTGTATACATGATAATGGAACATAGGTATAATGATGCATATTTGGAGTATGGATATAATTTCTGTACTAATTCATATGACTAGGTGACAGGTAGCAAGTGTTTATAGTAGATACATTCAAAGAATTGGCTTAGCCTGTACTTGGTGTTGTGGTCAGACTGGTGTTTTCCAGGCAGTTCCTGCAAATATTCAAGACTAGTTCTGAAATTCAGGGATATTCAAGGCAATTCATGATGGTAGATTTCTCTCAATGAAATAATTTTTAGGTTCTAAATAAACCTCAGCAGAATGCTCCTGAACATCAGGAAACTTTTTTTCTTTTTTTTTTTTTAAATTTCAGTGAAAGGGTGACCAAGCACTGGCACAGGTTGCCCAGAAATAGGAGGTCTCCATCCTTGGAGATATTCAAAAGTCATTTGCACATGGTCCTGGACACTTAGCTCTAGGTGGCCCTGCTTTAGCAGTGGGGCTCCAGAGGCCGCTTCCAACCTCAGCTATTCTGTGCATCTGCTTCATATTGGAACTGGTTTGTGCCAGTTCAAGTTTAGCAGGATTTAAAGAACTTCCACTGTTTTTAAAGGACATATTCCCTTAAGAAGTAACCAAAGGAATGATGATGAACTCTTGAGATATCTCAGTCTGGTGTATCTTCTGTGCTGTTGCCACCTAGATTTGATTTGCTCAGGACTAATGGCAGCCCTTCCAACATGAGGATTATTCATGCGGAAGTTACTGCTGCTTTCTGTCTAGCAGAGATCTGCCAGACAATTCCTAGGTCTTGGTCCAAGCTTCTTTCTCCTAACTTCTTAATCAACTTAGCAAAGCATGCCTCGTATTTGATCTAGGTCAGCAATCCACTTGAATGACTCAGAGTTGAGTATTCTGAACTTGAAAGGAATGCAAAGCACCCAGACAACATTGGAACTGCACAGTGAGGAGGGAAGAGCTCCAGTATGTCAGGAAACCAGCACATCTGGTGCTTTTCATCTTGACCTGCAAACAATTTGCATGGTCCAGCTGTCTGTGACTGTTCCCATGAACCTGTAATCCTCATACTCTTATCCCAACTGTTTCAGTGAAATTTTGCCTGTTTGAGTTCTATATGTAAATTTGACTTACAAAGCAACTAGTAATGTACTAGTGTAGAGTAATTTTCTAGATTTGCTAAGAGTATTAGCTTCCTTCTCATCCCAGCACCAGGAGGAAACAAGGGATCTCTGTGGTAGGAAACAGGACTCTGAGAAAACCCAATGCACTGGAAGCCACATCTCTTGTTGGAGCTCTGGCAGTGGTCTGTGTCACTCAAGTCCAGGTCCTCTGTTCCTGGGGCTGTCACTCCAGCTTCCTCCTCACCCCTCTTCTCTGCTGTATTTCCTCTGGCTTGAAAATGCCTCAGCACTGGGGGTCCTGCCACTCAGTATGTGTGAGTTGGGGCAGATCCCTCTGTTCATGCATATATATTTCATTTTGACCTGTAAGCCAGGCTAAGCAGTGCAGTCCCATTGCAGACTGAGCCCAGGGTAGAAGAAAAAGTAAACCATGACAGCTTGGCTGTATTTGTTATATAGAAGTCTTGTGCAGTCTCTGATTTGGAGTCTATGGCTAATTCATAAGAGACAGGAAGATGAAAGGAGACATGATGGCTACAAAACACCTAGCTTCTGGTCATAGCAACAGGAACGTAGTTTTCTGACTGGTAATACCAAAGGGAAAGAGTGCAACTAATAATAAAAAGAGATACAAGGATAGTGGCTTCTCTTGGTAGGTTGTCTTTTGATTACAAAATCGCTGAGAAACACTGCTTTCCAGCATAATGCCTCCTAGCAGGAATGATCCTCTGGGAAATAATCAATGTGAAGCATAAACAAGTTTTGAAAACATGCTGGCTAAGAGCTGACTGTGGCCAGCTGATATATGTAGGCAAGAATAACTGTTTTATGTTTTTAAATACTATTTAATTAAAACAGACTCTCTACCTCTCTCAACTTTGTGGCCACAGCAAATCCCAAGACAGGTGTCTGGCTGTTATGGGGAAGCCATTCTTGGCTACTATTAGAGATGCTGTTTTCAGCAGCACTTATAGAAATCCAGTTGCCTCTGTGTTGTATCCAGTCAGCTTATGCTTTGAATGAGAGCACAAATCTTCTGGTGGTTGCAGTTATGGGGCTGGGGATCACAGCAAAACCTGGGGCTGGAAAGGACTTTTTCCCCTGGGTCAAATCTGGGGCTGACCTGAAACCCAAAAAATACCAGGGTAAATCCAAGTCAGACAGTACCGAGAGGGATTCTAGTTTCCAGGTTTTTTTCTGACCAAATGCCAAAATATTTCTATTTGTTGAGAAACAAAGGAAGAGGTTTGTGAGTGTTCCCTTTACTGAATAGTGAAGCAGTTAAGGAACTTGTCCACTTTGCCTGTCACTACCTTGCCCGAGGAGGAAAGAGTCAGAAAGACCTCAGCCTCTCCTCTTGAAGTTGTTCCACTTTGGATAAACAATTAGCATTTACGAAAAGAGGGACTGGTGCTCAGGAAGTCTAATCTCCCAAAAGAAGACCCGCCAGGCTACTGATTCATGCACACACGTGTGCGCTCCCTCAATGAATAGTTAATGTTCTATTAAGAGTGGAATGGATCCAAGGGAATGATTCAAATCTCTTCCCTGGATCCAATACTTGGCTTTCAGCTAATATACTTTTTGTTCCATTAGAAATGTCATTGCTTTTATACAACTCCTTCTTCTCCTCATCTAAATGACCCTCTTTGTTTCAGTTGATTTTTGTTTTGTTACTTGCTCAGACCCTGCCCTCTCCTTTGCTCCTTGACCTTGAGAGCAGAAATCTGTGCCTCTTTATATTTGAGATTAGCTGAGTCTGTAGAGGGGCCAAAGGTAGGTTTTCTTTTGAACCAAGCTGGGGAAGGCTAAAATGTTCCCATCTCCACACCATCTCCTAGAGCATATGGAACATGTTGGCCTTGATGAGCCTGTGGATGCTTGGTGCTTCTCAGCAGTCTGTTTCAGAAATTAACAGAAGTACAAAGATATGTTCAACCCTCATCAGACCCATTACCATCACTGCCCACCTTCTGCCTCTCTCAGGGTGGTTTTAAAGCCAGGGATGGCAGTTCCCCAGGGGGAAACAAAAATAACAGTGGTAACCAGCATGTGCAGAAAGTGGGGTCATGCCACATTGCTTCACAAATGGAGAAACCTAAGGGAAATTCCAAGCTGAGGACCTATACATCACCTTTATTCTATATATAACCCCAGCTTAAACCTGAACCTAACTTGGACCTCACATGTAAACCATTAGGGATTTCCATCTGCTTTTCAGAACTATGAAGTATAACTTGGGCCATGATGTTTCAGCCTGGGTTTTGTTCTGAGGTTGCAGATACATTTCTCTGCCCACGTGGTAACATTAATATGCATGTTATTAGACAATTTATCCTGATCTCTGGGAGTGGAGGTGGAGGGAGAATGTGGAAGCAGGGCTGAAACAGATGGAGGAGATCAGGTTGCTGTCTGCACTGGCTGTTGGCATGACTGGTTGAATCAGTCTCAACCCATAGGAGAATTGATGGCCACCCTGTGGCTGATAGTAAGATCAGTGGCCAAGTGACATTTACAGGAGTGGTCACTAATTGACTTTCAGATGCAGTCACAAACATTATTTGTTAAGCTTCTGCTTTCCTTTGATCCTTCTGTCTTTTGGCAAACGTGTCCCTTCTAGTGAGCCTCTCCATCCCTGAAGATGTCTCTTGTCTGCTTTACCTCCAAGGGATGATAGGACACCTGGGTAAAATGATTGTAAAACACCCATGGTAACTGTCTCCTTGTCTAACCAAGCCCCATCTGTGGCAAACCACAGTGATTGCATTGATATTCCAGAACCATTAAACTGTTCCATATGGGAAGCTTTTCCATGTACATAACCTTGTCCACAACAAAGCCTAGCAAAGGAGTTGTGATGTTAGGAAAAAATAATACAAATCAAAACAATACAAATCAAAACAACAGTTAACATATTGGGAGAGCATGTCCGCAGTCTGCCAGTTGTAAATTATAAATTCCAGTTGCCCACCATGCAGTTGTGGGAGAGGAATATGAGTGATATTAGCACCTGTGCTCAGGTCTCAGACCAGTTGGATCAACTGCTTTGATTCAACTTGATCAACGCAGGTTTTGTGATATCTGGTTTTTTGTCATGTGGAGCAAGTTGATTTTGTGAGTCAAAATGTGCATGGTTTTGCAGGTTGACATCATCTCTAGACTTCTGGGGGTTTTCTAGAGGGCAATCATTGTGTTAATGTGTTTTCTCAGTTTTGTTGTTGTGTCCTCTATGAGTATGAGCTCTACTTGGCTCTCTGAATAAACTTCCTCTTACAGGAAAATCTGTAGTACTCCCTACCACCATTTCCACTATTGCATATGCCTTTCTTTTATCCCAAGTAGCATTTGAGCTCACTTGGGCAATGAAAAATAAATTCAGGTTACTCCATCCAAGACAGTTTAAGCTAAGTTTTGCTATGATAGGGAGAGAAAATGAATGATGTAATTACACTGAGATTTAGTGCTAGGTTAAAGGGCAGGATCTCACAGGAAATGCAGTAACAAGTCATCCCACTTTTGAAAACCGTAGTCAATGTTCCCTCCAAAACTCGCTGACTGCCATTTGCCCTCTTCTGTTTTGCCAGTGCTTTTATTAGTTCCTTTATAAAGGTGCCAAAAACACCAAAGAACCTGGAAGCTTTTATTGCAAGCTTGGATTAAAGTAAGTCTCTCCTAGGCAAGATGGTTTTTCAGAGACTACGCTGTAAAAACAGTCAGGCAATGCCACCTCAGAGACTACTTTGGGTTGGAGAAATTACAGCCTAGTAGCCTCCAGCTCAGGAAAGAGATACCAGAGCTACAGCATCCCTTTAGAGAGATAGTGTTCACTCTGAGAAGCATGGACACAGTGATCAAACTGAAACAAGCTCTGATGATTTTCTCATGTAAACCCCTGCTGTACTGCCTTGCTGGCCTTCATTTGGTCTGTGCAAAACACAGCCCACCTGCAGGTTTTGCACATCTGGTCCCTACTGCTGCTTGGCTGGCTTGGGAGTGTGTTGGGAGCAGAGACACACAGGCTGTCTCCCACCACTAGCCTCACAGCATGCCTTTGTGTGTGATACAGATGGGAGTTTAAACATCGGGTTGAAATGCAGGTCCCTTTTGAATGGCAGAGTTGGGCTGTTGAGACTGCAACTTCCAAGTAATTTAACTCACAAAGCATCTCTGCCTCCAACGGAACCCTGCTGCCTTTTTTGTGTCTTTACAGAAGTCTTGTTCTCTCTTTCCCTAATAATATCGTCTCCTTGTGGAGTCTACCAGATCCAAGCAAACTGAAATGATTATGCTACCACCAGGGTATCAAATTTCCATTTTTCATTAAAGACTTAGAACATGTCCTTTTTTTTTAAAAAAAAAAAAGGCAAAAAACACCCCCCAAACAAATAACCCGCACCAAAAAAACCTACCAAAGCAAAATAAAACAAACAAACAACAACAGTAAGAAAAGGAAAGGGGAAAAAAGCAAACAAAACAAAAAAAATGCCCAAATCAATCAAAAAAGAAAAAAACCAATACCCAATGGGGAAAATATTCTGGGAAGCTCATGTTTTTTGTGCACAGGCCAAAGTCAAGCTTTCTCTTTCAGTATTTGAAATGCAACTAGAAAGATACAACAGTTCCTCATTCAGCTCTCCTCTGAAGATCTGTGAGCCAGGGGCTCAGAAAAGAAGCTGCTCTGCAGCAGCTCGCAGGACTACAGTAGATGTGCAATTTGCTGCTGCTTTCAGGATGCTTCCTAAACTTTTGTTAACTTACAGACTTTTAAAGTAGTGGATGTTTTATTTTTCTGCAGAAAGTTGAAAGAAACATTCTTCATTTTCTTTCCATTCTTAAGTGCCAGTCTCTGGTTTTCCAGGTCTGAGCAGCAATTTGCATTCTCTTTCCCATTGTCCCAGTTTAACTCTCATTTTATCTTTGTTAATGGCTGCATTTTTATGAGCCTGTGGGACCCGTTCGACGAGTACTTTCCTTTTCCTTGTGCACGTGTGGTAAATTGATTTCAAAATACTGTCTCCAGCACGACAAGGTACTCTGAAGAGGAGTCGTCCCGTCTTTCATGACAGCAGCCATCAGGCAAGTCAAAATACTGGGTTTGAAGCACATCACATGCCTCTTAGAGGAGAAGATTGTCACTTAATAGACTTTCTTCTCTGAAGAATGGCAACAACACAGACATTTCAGCAACTGCATATTCCCTGTCGGATGAAGGGAATTCTGGTCACCACTGCAGTTCTTATTCTGTGTGATTGTACTTCAGCAGTGAGTAAGGGTAGTTCAGAGGTCACTCCATGCCCCACTGACTGATAAAAAGGACACCAGCAGGCACCACTGCCTGAGAACTTGTGCTCCAGCTTAGCAATGCTTCAGAGCAGATGGGAGAGGCAGTGGCAAACCCTGTCCTTCCTTTCTCAACAAGGTTAATGAAAAACAAATTTCCACTCTTCTACAAAAGCTTTTCCATCTGGAGGTTTCAGAGTTTTATATTTTTTCTCTCCAGTACCTAGAACAATTTGAGGAGCCATGGATTTCATAGCCAGCAATATGTCAGCAATACTTGCCCATGTACTTACTTTTTCATGAATGCAATCTGCTAAGCTGGAGATAGTTCCCCATCTCAACAGGCAGTGAGCAGCAGGGAGCAGAGCCTGTGGCCCTGGTTCAACCAAGACACGGCTGAAGTGCCACCAGCTGCAGGAGAGAAAGGATGACCCTCTTCTGTGGGAAGGTATCTTCTCCTTTTCTGTTGAAGTAACATAGGCCAGAAGTCCTGTTTGAGCAGCTCCAGGACCAAGTCCAGAGTAAGATCTCTTTCTTCAACTGCGTCAATTCTCACTGCAATGTAGGCTGGAAGAGACCTCAGGAGAATTTTTTCTTGTTTTAAAATAAGTTGTTATGCACACCAAACTAGAATGGGTCTTCCCATAGTCAGAGGGAGAAGGGCAAGAAAACTAAACCAGAAACTTAGATATAGAAATCGCTATCCATGTAAAGAATGTCTGGTAAACTTTCATTCTGGCTGGCAGATGAGCCAAAAAGCAGCCTCTTACTGCCTTCAACTAACCCTTTGTATTAGAAACCAGGGGGATTTTGGAGACACTTGGAAGAACTATTTCAAATGCGATTTTGACAATGCTAATGATAATATGCCAGAAATATTTAATCTCCACTCAACTTACCTCTTGTTGGTACAGAACTAGTATTCTGTGAAGTGACTGAGAGTGGCCAAAGGAAGATGAAACAGACAAAAAAAATTTCACTGCACAGTGTAAAGCAAATAGATTATCAAGAATGTACTTTTAAACTGAAAACAAAAACCCCTTTCTGTTAAAACAGAGCAAGAATACTTTTTTGTGTGTTTTGAATATGAGAGCCACAATAGTTTTTAAAATGATGTTTCAATTAACTATGATTTATTTTCTGCTGTTACGCACTTTCCTTTTCTACAATTGTTGTGCTGTGTCCTACAATTGCATTCTAATGATATTTTGGCATGTGTTTTGAGTCTGCAACAGCAGACACTGTGAGGCCCTGCAGCATATTCTTGTTGATCTCTGAGATCCTTTCTGAATGAGTGATTTTGGCCATGGGAAGGTTATTTGTGAAATGAAGTTAAGGAGTGCAGTTCTCATTCATAAGACCCCTCTTGCCTTTTGAGGAAGACCTTTAGAGACAGTTTTCCCTTCGATGCCTTTCAAATTTTTTTCATAGAAAAGCCAAACTGGGGTGCTGCCCACCACCCTCTCCTCTGAACTCTCATAAATGAGCAGGAACAGGCATTGCGATTCCAGCTGGCCAGTAAATGAAGTGTGGAAAAAGCCTTACCTTTCTATTTTAAACCAGAAAAAGCTTTAAACTGCCGTACATAGAGAGACTACAGGCACTGAAACAGTAAAATAGAATATGTCCCGTGTAGCAGATGACAAGAGATGAATATTTCATTCTTTCACAATATTGACTGTATTTTCCTGAAGTGCTCTGTTAAGGCACCTTAATTCCTGTAGGATACTGTCTTTCAGCAAAGATTTCCAAGAATATTGCCAATTTCCAATACAGAGAAAGAGAATACTTAAACAAAAGAGACATCTTTAATACAAAGTCCTTCTTTATGCTTAAGAGTCTGACTGTACTCCAGTAAAAAAAATGAAGTTAGGATATGGTGAGACAATTTTGAAATCATATAGTTTTGGGCATGAGTAATGCTGCAGACTCTTGTCAGGTATCAGCACCAACTGAAAATCTTACAGGTTCAAATTGCCTGGAGAAGGTCTAGTGCAGCAAATAAGAAGGCAGAACACAGCAAGAGGAATGGGAAGCAGGATGTACTCAAGTACTTGGTTCTGACTGTGTAAGTTTAGTAACTCCAAGCTGGTACTTCTGACCCCTGTTGATAAACCACTAGTAAGCTTGTGATAATACCAGTGGCACACAGAAACTCATTGCTGTGTATGTCTAATAAAATGAAGGAATGGTGAAAATAAGTCATATAGTAGTGACCTGAATTAAGAGAGGTACGTTAAGAGGGGCACATTTTAGCAGTGGTTTCTTTTCTTTTTCTGTTACAAAGAGTGCTTGAAGTGTTATAACATCCAGCCTTAATCTTCTCCACAGATACAGTTAAGATGCTCAAAAATAAATAAAGAAAACTCTTTCTTCCCACTGTAGGCATATGAAAGATTGTCAGATTTCTGCTGTTGTCTTTTTAACAGCAATGATGTTACAAAAACCCAAACACAGGTAGCTGCTGCTCCAGGTGTGGCTGAACGAACATAAGAAGATGTAAGCTTGTTTTTTGGTAGATCTCATAAGCTCCTGGAGCAGGAAAAGGGACTCCTTTTGAATAGGTGATGAAGAGTTTTTTCTGCTTCCATGGAGAAGAAAACCTTGTAAACACTCGACAAGCAGATCTCTCTCTTGGTTAAACCGAAGGCACAGTTTTGGCCAAGAGCCACATCAAATCCTATCATGATCACTATGAAAATTTTGGACTAGTCCTGCATGAAAGTGTATCAAACAGGAGTTTATCTGTCAGAAAAACAAACAGAAATACCCTTTGAAAATCCAGCGATTCCATCATCCTGCCCTTACATATCTGTTTGCTCTCAGTCCCCAAGAGAAACTTCTCTAATGATATTAGGAACTCAGCCTGGGTCTAAGGTGTGTGACTGCTTGGAAAGAACTTATAGGAGAATGAGAGAGAGAGAGAAGTACCAGGCACATCTGCACAAATACAAACTGCAGCCTGAAGTCTGCTGCTATCAGTAAAAACCTGCAATTCAAATTCCACTGTCTTTTAGAGTTTTGTTGGCTGTAAAGTGAAACTGCACATCTAACTTTCCATCCGTAGTGAGGATGCTGCTGTAGCATTCCTGGAGGATGCCTATTGTGAGGGGTGACAGAAGCTTACAGCTTGAAATTATCAAAGCCACAAATTGAACCTGCAAAATACACTATTTCCGTAAACATATAGCTAATTAAACAGCAACATATTGCCCTGACTACCCTGAAAATCTGTTGGCATCAGAAATCATGAATCAGCATTATTCATCACAGTGCAGGTTCCTCAGTTCTTTTAGTATGGGTTATAATCAAGTTTTCTGTAACTCTTTCTTTTTAAATATTAGGCATATAAGTGTCCTATTTTCTCATTGTTTCTTTTGTATTGCTTACAGTTCTGATTTTACAGGAGATTATATTCTCCCTTCCCCTCCTACTATGTGTGTACTTGCTTCAGCTGCTGGTGTGTGAGGGCACAGCTTTTCTACCTACAGTGCTGAAGCTCATGGAGATACTGACTTTGCTGTTAAACCAATCCCACAAATGTGTCATTTTCTCCTCTCCGGCCATGATATTAATATGGTCTTTCATATGCTACAACTGGAAACATTTAAGAGTTTCAGTAGGACAAATTTTTATGAAGTTACATGTTCCTTGCAGGTGACACTGCTGTAGCACCAGGGAATTTGCTCTTTCCATTTCCCCTCACATCTTTTAATACCTGTATGAGGGCCAGGTAAGCCTGTTCCCTGCAATAATCTTGAACATTAAGAAAGATGCCTGATTAATGCATGTGCACATGCAGCACTCCACAGAGATGTGCTGGTTAACATTAATGCTGCTGTCAGTAATGTCTGGAAGACAGGGTGCTCTGCCTTGCTAAGAAGGAGAGCATAGGCCATTGTGGCATTCAGCACTAAGACAGACATGCAGATGGAGCCTGCCTTGCTTTCTGTCCTGATGATTTTCATATGGAAACTGGGAAAAGTATCGTTAGTGAGTGAGCTGTTAATAGAGAGTGGACATTTCTCTTACTAGTGCACTAGTTTCGGCAACTGAAAAGACACACACTCTTGCTCCTGTCATAGCTAGTACCCAGGAAGTGCAAGTAGGTATATCACTGCATGGACTGCATGAGGATGCTGGAGGAGAGGATATAGTCTCTGTGGGATAACTCTTGAAATCTCATGCAGGTGCCTGAATTTAGGCATATACTGCTACCTGAGAGGTCTCAGAATATCTGAGATACCCACATAGATCTGGCAGGAATGACACGGGAACTGCAGGAGGTCCACATCATGCTGCAGGCCAGGCATTTTCAGCAGTTGAGTGTCTGAAAGGGCACTAGAAGTCTAACAGGTGAGCAGCACCCTTAAGCCATGAAGCATAAATAAAAATATTGTTCAGTCCTTAGCAATGTGTTTTCTGTAGATCGTGTTTGTCAACGGGAACCTGGTCAGCATGAATCAGGCATTATTTCAAAATTTTTGGTTGCTTTTCTGCCTTCTGTTGTGGAAAGAAACATCTCTGTTATGAATTTAGGGGAGCCATGAGCTATGAGGCAATATTTGGGCTCAGTTAGCAGACCATACAGACTACCTTAATGCCCCAGTAACAACGCAAATGTTGCTGACCAAGGCTTCCTGCAACACATTTTTGAAATTAACAACAACAACAACAACAATAATGGATGTGTTGCTGAATTGCAGAGATTCTGTGTTCCCAGCTAGTTTAAAGGCTGTGTGGTTTGCTTTGCCCCTTCAGGAACAGCTGTTTGGTTTCTTCTGGGAAAGATGGATGGCCCTCATTGTCCCTTAGTCAGGTCAAGAGCTGAGCAAACACATGGAGTTGATAGTCTCAGGCAGTTCCTCGCCTATGGATTGACACCACTGCTCACACAGTCTCCTGTTTTCTGTTTCTCACTCCCTTCCCCCTCCCTGCCTCCATAAATATGACAAGCAGTGCTGCATTATACAAACTCTCCTGGAAACATCTGCAGCTTGAATGCTTCTGCAGAAATGTCAGTTGGGGAAACTGCTCATTTTATAAGAAACCTCTCTTCTGAGCCTTCAGAGGGGCCAGGGAGGGAGGGGACACCGAGTTTGACACTAGTTCTGTGTTGTTTTTCAGGGATTTTGCAGAAGAATGTTGTGTCTGATTTTGTGGATTGTCAAAATGAAGCCAGATGGCAGTGGATTAAGTGTAATGCTGCTTTGTTGTTCTTGGGTTCGCGACTGCGCTTCCCCTTGAGTGAGGGAGCCCTCCCTGCGCAGCAGCCCCAGCCCTGTGTGCCCCTGGCCACCGAGGGCCCCTTCCCATGGGCTCCTGAAAATGCTGCCCTGGAGGGGGGTAGAGTGGAAGCTTTCTTTTGGCAAGGACTGCTAATTGGAAACTGCTTCCTTGACATTTTTCATGCCTAGATTACTCACCAAGAGCCTGTTTGCTGTGCTTTCCATCCGACGAAATACAGGTATTTTGCAATTGTAGTAATGGGTTTGCTTGCTGAAGTGAAGTTACTGGGTGAGCAGGTGAGCCAGCGAAGCCTGGTTTCTTGCAGATTTGTGTCTGGTAGCTGAATTTCCTGATGTTTAGAAAGGCGTGAGTTTAACTGAAGTGTTTCCCGTGAGGCACTCAAATATTTCAAGCCTTTTGTTGATTCCTCAGTGCCTAATAAAGGGTGTATTTATGTCTCTGTCTTCCTCTCCATATGAATGCTTAGTGGGGTCTCTTTCCTCTATCAATTTGTCTTATTTTCTTGATGCTTATGAGCAAATAATATCTATGAAATCATTATCCTTCGTCAAAGTTAGGGTACTGGAAAAAGCCACTGGTCTCTGAAGACATAGAGGGATGATAAGCAGGCAGACACAGACAGACAAAGGTGTGATTGCCTTAACTTTGTTTCCCTAGGAAATTGGGCTAAGGATAAATTATTAATTAGGGAGAAGATGAATTTAAAGCTGTGATGCTGAGCATTTTCCAGTTTTTTAATTAAAGGTAGAAAGGCAGAAAATTTCCTCTTGTAATAATTGTTCTTCTCTATATCCTCTCTCCGTATCATGACACCTTTTTCTTTCTAGGATAGCTTTTCACTGCCTGGGTTACAGAACACTTTCCTGTCATTCACCCAGAGCCTTGCAAGGGCCACTCAAGTTCTGGTCCCCGTGCTCAGCATCGACAGACCAGTGCAGTTCCCTCCCACCTTAGGAAAACACTGTCAAAGGGTGCTCTACACTTTTCCTTTCAGATTGCAGCATCATTTCAGCCATAATCTTAATACCTTCTCTTTAATTTATTCCTCCACGATCTTTCATTACAATTGATGTTCAAACCAGGAAATTTTATTTTGTAACAAATCTACATGTTCTCATGGAGACCAGTACTGTCTGTTCCGAGTTTGTCATGAGGTCCTTGGGCCTGGAAAGCATTCTGACAGGAACCTGCTGCTTGATAATAGAGGAGAAACCACAAGCCAGGTCAGTGCTGCTGCCTTGCTGTGCGCTGCCCTATTCTTTCCTAGGACAGCTCCTCAGCTGCTCAGGAATTTGTTTGAAAGTCAGGGGTACTTCACAACTGTTCAGAGCTTTTTAGCCTTCTTCAGCAAGTTACCATCCCCTTCCTATTTTGAGAGTCAGCCTTTTCAGAATGATTTCCATGTCATGCACAAAGCACTATACAGACCCTTGCAATGTTAAGTTGTTCTGGAATTTCTTGTGCAGATCTGATCTCCTGATCTCAGCTGCATAGCTTGCAAAGTCTTTGATGTGCAAACACAAAGACTGGCTTGCACAGCACAGTCTACCCTGATGGATTTTAGCTAAGGAAACTGGGGGATAAGAGGGATGCAATCAGGGTAATATTTGCTATTATATTACATGTTGTTATAATGTAGAGTATAGATAGCCTTAATCCAGTCACTGTCCCCAAAACATAATAAGCAATGGCAATTTTATAGTGATCAGCTATTACCAGGATGCTCAGAAAGACTGGAGTTTCCTAATCTTCAGTTCAATGACTTCAGAGATAATTTTTTCCTGATTCTTGAGGAGATACCCTGGTGCTGTAAAGGATTTTTTTTCAGAGAATTTGCGTCCTAGTACTCAGCTTGTAACCTCTGCATTTCACCTTCTGCCTTGGTGGTCCAGTGGGGGTGGCCCCAGCATCAATTCTGAGTGTACTTTCATCTTCCTTGTACTACACTGCACAGTCCAGAAGGTATAAATTAGACATATTCAAGTATTCCACTAATGTGCTTAGTCTATTTTAAGCAGAAAATTCACTAAATTTCTGTTAAGCAGAGGTAAGTTTGGATGTGCTTTTGTTTGTGTTTATTCTCAGAAGTATTTTTCATTTATAGTGTGAGCTTCTCCCCCTCAAATTCTTCTCCTGTTTTCTTTACTGTATCCTGTTGTAATATTCCCTTTGGAAGGTCTTTTAGAGAGTATTTCTTTACGGATTCTAAAAACTTCCTTCCTGGCATTTGCATTCTCTCTTCAGATGTCAAAATCAAAGATAATGGTCCATTGCTGGTGTTTTGGGAAGGGAGGGGTAGGCAAGGGAGTTTGCAGTCTCAACACACTCAGCAAGTCAACTTACTTTACGTGCAGTGTGAGGGACTTAGTGTGTACCAACAGTAGCTCACTGTTAGCCAGTACAAGAAGGAGACATTGAAATTCAAGGCAAGCATTTTGAAAATTGTCAGTATTTTCTGATCCATTTCCCCACATACAAAGCGAACAGATCTTCCAAGGAACTTTGTGAACATGGGGCAAATCTAAATGCGAATGGCGATTTTGTCCTCGGGGCATGAATATAGACTTGTTCTGTCAGCAGCAGGGATGCATGTCAGGGATGCTCTGAACAACCGCTTCAGCCTGAAGCCTTTGGCAGGTAATAGTAATGCCATCATATACCCTTACTAAGTATCTCATACTGTGTAAAATGACAGCACCTGTTCCTTGCCAAAGCAGCAAGAGGAAAGGTCAGTAGCTCAAAGAACAGGTATGACAGAGCTGTATCTGTGAAGATTAGTGTTCAGCTCCTGCCAGCATATCATAGATAGATATAGTTTGGTAGCTTTGCTCTCCCACATCCAGAATATTTTCAGCATATGTGGTCTACAGAGGCCTAAAACTACAACAGCAAATGTCATGTTAGTGTTATTGAATGAGATTCAAATAGATGAGCTGTGGCCCAAGTACTTTTTTAAAAGATTCTGCTTTGTACGCCTGGGTCACACCTTCATTTTTACTGTTTTAGGGGTTAAAGGCATTCAGTAGAGATTCTTCAGATGTAATTATGCTAGCAAAAGCACAAAAAATATTCAAGACATCACCAGGCACTGGAAGTTGAATTTATACTTTTGTAATATCAAATAAGTCTTATCTTCTCTACTTTGCTGAAGAGCTTCTTATGGTTTTGCACATTGAAAGGGGAAGTGCACTAGGACATTGATGCAGTAATAGGAGTTTTATTAGTCAGCTAAATAGACTTTCTTAATTTCTTTTAAACAGTTTGAATGGATTTGCCACTTCAAAGGTGTTTCACAATACAATGCATAAAAACAAATGTTTACTCAAGGACTGCAATCACATTGTAGACCACAGTTAAATTCAACATCATAATCAATAATAATAATCAACAACAAGAATTTCCATTATAAACTGCTCAAATATAATTCAACTTTAAAAAAAAATTTACATGTGTATGCATTATATATAACGTATTATGCAGTTATATATCCATTTGTTATGGTTTTTGAAAGTTTGCAACATCTGAAATCTTTAGTGTAGGAAACAAGTATAGTTAAACAAACAGATCCATGAGTACCAATGCCAAAGAATCCTGTCTTTCTCTAGATTCATGAGTGCTGTGAGCTTCAGAGGGAGATTTTCCTGCTGTTTGCATATTTAAGGCTACTTTCCCAAGCTAGGAATGGAATCTCTGCATTTTAATAAAACATGCTCAGAGAGAGTGTTCTCCTAGTGAAAATGTTATCAATCTTTCATCGCCACCTGAAAGCTTACCTGTCTCCATCAAATTCGTTTAATTGCGGTTGAAGTCCTTGTCATCTGTCAGAAGTGGTTGAAATTCTTCCTGGAATCCAAAAGTCATTATGGGTTCTTGGAGACTGACAGGTACACAAGTACAATTATATGAGCTGCTGGAAACTTAAAATGAACTTTCTGTGTCACAGAATGAGGGCAGAAGCCCATGAAAGGGGCCAGCACTCTCACTACATGGGGAAGGTCAGCTACCCAGCTGCTCTCCTGTCCACTGTTTTCAGACCTTTGGTTTTGTAAGTAGAGCAGTTTAGGACAGAGTAGCATTTACTCATTTGAGATTTAGGTTATATCTCTGAGCTAAATATCACCATCTGAGCAATTATCACCATCTCAGTTTGCAACAGGCATTGCTAGGTAAGTTCGCTGTGTGTATGTATAATATGTTATACTCTTCATTCGCCTGTATGTAAATAAGTTTTTCTGTCCTTAAACTTTTGTTTCTTATGTAAACAATACTCTATGCACTGCTCCCTTTGATAAATAAATTAGCAATTTAGCAATTGCACTTAAAGGAGTTTGCTTAGACTAATGCTTAGGTCTCTTAGTAAAACAGAGGTTATCTGCAAGATGTGCACTATTCACTGTTTGCTGAGCTTGCTGGATCAGCACACTGCCTCAGTCTCCAAGCAAAAATATGTTCAGACTGAACATGCTGGGCTGCTCAGGAACAAGTACTGGGAAAAATCTCACTGCCATCAAGGTGGCCCCTTTCTGTGTGCTCTCTCTCACCAAATGATACCTTCTGTGGTGTGCTCTGTGGATATACTAGAACTTACAGTGCATGTAACCAAAAGAACACTTGCATTTCTGATGGCACATCATTCCCACAGTTGTAGCAATTAGTCTAGTAAAAGATACAACCTTTCCACACGTGATCTCTTACTTCTCTGAGATTAATGAAGGGTGCCCCTAGCATTCTGACTCAAATGTACATCTTTTCAAGTTTCTACAGTATGTTTGGAAGTGGCACACTCGATAAAATATTTCCCGTTTTGATTAGCTAGATTGCAGAGGCTTTAAACACTTCAAGAAACAATCCAGGGCTCGGCACAGATCTTTGTCCTCCTATGAGAAGCCAGGTACCAGAGCAGTAACCAGGCATATCTGAGATGGTCTTGGGACCCTGCCTGCTCCCAAGAAGACTCTGCAGAACAATGTAGTTTGCTCTGTGTGGAAAGAATTATAAAGCAGTTCCAAGTGGGTAACCGTCAGACATGTAGATGTACAGATATTAATGTATCTCTTTCTCCTGCGTGGAACACATCTGGGTGTCTTCAGAGAGTTTCCATGACTGGCTCAGGCCAGCACCGAGCCTTTTGGCTGCAAGGTGTTGCAAGTACTACAGAAGACTGCAGTTGCCCAATAAGTTGTGCCTGTGTGGCTACGTGGAGTACTTACACCAGTATTAAAAATTGTATTTGCTGAACTATTTTGCAAAGCCACCTGCAAAAACAGGACTCTGACACAGAAAGAATGATGCTGAAAGCTATTTTTTCAAATAGTGCTGCAGAGACTGTATCCCAGCCAGTCTGTGTCAGCATCCCATGGGTCAGCACAAAATATCCATGTTGGTTTTGGACTGACTACACACCACAGAGCAAAACCCTGTACTGGCTTGTAATATATGCAGTACTAAAAGATGGAGAGATTGAATAGGTGCGGAGGGGACAAAATATCTTGGCTCTTGGGAACTGCCACAACTATATTTAAAGTAACAGAATGCCGAAGGGGGGTTAAGCAAGTAAATGTGGTTCAAATTCACCTTGTCAGAAACAAATTAAATAAGTGTGATAGAGGATCCTAATACATTTGGAAATGCTTATATGCTGAAGTCGGGAATCTGGGTAATAAGTAGGAGGAACTGGAATTTCTCAATAATCAAGACAAATTCAAATTAATTGTCTCATCAGGTTTCAGTGCTAGAGGGATCAATATGTCAGAATATTATATAAGCTGTTAAAGAAAGCTAAGGATGATAAAAGAAATTGTGTGAGAGGAATGATTTTATCTATGACCCGGTGACATATGTCTGCTTAACGTGGACCAAGGTCCAGGATCTTGGGAAATGGGCACAATAAATGTAACAATTACCAAGGCCCAGGAGTGAATAGGGGTGGGCAGAGGTGATACTATAAGTCATTGAAATGAATCTGAAGGCAGGATGAGCTACCGTTGCGTGTGGGAGGACAACTCTGTAATTATGGGGAGTTTTATTTGAAAACTTGCTGAAGATTTCATTTAACTACCTGTGAAACATCACTAGAGTAGCATTAAATACTGGGTAATAATTCTACAAAATAAATGTTGTTAAATCTGGGGTGGATGATTGTGCTTTCAGCAGCCTGATAGATAAAACTGATTTTATCCACTAGGCTGGAAATCAGAAGTTGCCTCAGGGAGAAGTGATGATGACTCGGATACATTCAATATACCTGAAAAGAATAGAGTCCCAAACAGTAATATTCATACATGTTCTTGGCCAATTTCTCAAAGCCAGGGACAGCCCTTAATAAAATTGACTGAGAAAAGAAAGGTATGAAGAAAACTGCAAGTTTTTCAAAAGGAGCTCACTAAATTGGCAAAACATTTTTAAGATGATTGTATGGCAAAAGAAAACAGAAAATAGAAATGGACTTACACATGTGTTTCAGCAGGTTTAAATTTGTCCACACACATCTGTGCATGGGGCTATGTAGGTATACATATCTACAGACACGTATGTGTGCATGCATATACAGAGTACTTACATATTTAAATAGATTGTGTGGCTTTATATTGGAAAAATGAGCTACAAAAGGGGTTAGATAGATATCCATTGATATTTATATATCATATTACTAGCAAAACCTGGACCAAAATCTACTTTTGGCAAGCAAATGCTGTTCTGAATGGGTTTTAAATTTGCATAAGGGAAAAAAAGCAATGGTGTGGGCTGAGCAAGGTTCAAAGGAACTAAAACTGCTAATAGGAAATGCATAGACTGCTAAAATGTTCCGAAAATATTTCTGGTTTATGTTTGGAAAGAAATAAGATGATATACATATATCATGTGTGGATGATGAATTATTTTCCAGCCCATCTGTAACTAAGAGAATGTTAGATAACTATTTTGAGGAAAAATCTTTAAAGCAGTAGCCCCTCTATTACCTGCAGCTATGCATCCTGAGCTTTTTTGTTGTTGTTTAAATTGGCTGAGAAACTTTCTGGCCCACTGATGTGAACTTTTAATAAATTTGGGGACATTGGAGAAATTTCCCAAGACTGAAAGCATGCTCATTTTTTTGCCAAGGTCCTAACAACACAAACAGGATAATTCTGATAACAGCAGGGCAGCTAGCCTGACCTCACTTCCAGCAAAATAGTGGAGAAGCTGATATGGGAATTCAAGTATAAAGAACAGGAATATTATTAGTGGCAGTCAGTGATGTTTTCCTTGAATTCAGGTCTTGTCAGGTAAGCTTGGCTTGCTTTTTTAATGTAAGATTACCCGCTTGTTGAAAAAGTAACTATGCAGGCATAAAAAACCCTGAAAGTGTCCAATTTGATATCTTACTATAACTTGGTGAAAAACATAGCATTTTACATTCTTGTATAAGAATGTGTAGGGTGGCTAAAAGCTGGTATATCAAAAGGAGTTGATGCAAAATTGCAGCAAAAATGATTTTTCTAGTGAGATTCCAGAGCCAGATCAGTACTCAGCCCTCTTCTGATAATGTTCACTTCTAAGTCTTGAATAATCCCTCACAGATTATGCATGCTGCTGTAGAAAAGGGAATCTGAATTGCCTAAAAGGTGGACTTCAGACTGAAAAACCATGCTTTAATATGGCCAAATGCAAAATTATAAACCTGGAAACTGGGAACATGTACCATATCTACTGAAATGGAGAAGACAGCCTAAGATAAAAAAAAAATAGGGACTTTTGAAAGACTTTGACGATCCTAATGAACAACTTCGAAATGTAGTCATAGCCCAGTGGTAGGACAAAATATCTGGTATGATCCTTGAGTATGTGTGCAGAAGTGAATCAAGTCAGGGCAAGAGTCTGATTTTGTCTGTCTTTTTAGTATGTATGCATGTGGAGAGACTCATGGAGTAACATCTATGACATCACAGCCAGCACTTTAAAAGATGATTGAAAAATTGTAGGAGAATGCAGGTAATAGCAAAGATACCAGCTCAGGAAACGCTCTTTCAGCTGACCAGGAAATGCATAACATGAATTGATGACAATAATATGAAGCAGTGTCATCAAATGAGCAATAAATGATCCATATGTTTTTACAAGTATGAAAAACTGATTTCCAGAACATGCTGCCAAAGAGACCAGTGGACTCCCTACATTTTGGTTCTTCAAACCAGAGTGGAGCACTTTTCTAGAAAGATTCCTGGTTAAATCCTGGTTAAATCCAGGTAGTGGGGTCCATAAAAGGCAAAGACCAGGGGATATGCAGCTTGCAACATGCAAGAAGTCAGGAAAGATGACCTCCATCTCTCTGCTAATCTTGAACTCCATAAAGTGCTCCCAGAATACAAACGTGGCTGTGGAAGTTAATTCAAGAACAGACAGGGCACAGTCCGTTTTTAGTACATTAAACCATTCCCTTTACCATGTATAACAAAGCATGGAAGAATTAATGAGATACCCTTTATGCCAGGGACCTCTTTGATAATTAGGATCAAGTAGTTTTATTTCTGTGCCTTTCTTTGCCCACTGCTAGACAGTGAACCCAGAGGCACAAATAATCAAAAAACTGGAGTAGGGCACAGGACTGACATTTCTAATAGACCAGAGACCTTTCATCCTGCAGAAGATACCCACATTACCTTGGTCAGCAATCCATCCGTACTGTGAACTTTGATGAGATAAATATAATTGTCCTAGGATTGGTTATGTAATGAGCTTTCTTTGCAATTTAACTAATGAATGTGCTGAGAGATCAGTTTAATCTTTTAACTTCAATAATATCTCACAAGAGAAAACATATAGAGCCTGCCTATCTATAATATTATCATATCTCTACAGCCAGAGTGATTTGGCCTCTTGAATGTTTGTTTTGTTTATGTATGTAGAGTCCAGTCTCATTTCCAAGCAAACTGTCAGTGGCACTCAGCAGTCCCCAATGAGTCCATAGTACAAGTGCTTGGCAATCATTTTATGTTTTGTGATCCAATTCATATTTCCAATTTTCCACAAAAAGGAACCAAGAGATGGAAATGACATGAAAACACTGGCCTACATTCTGAAGTTGTTTCAGCACCTGATTATTCCCCCTCTTAGAGCTTCTTCCTATACTCTGGTATGTCTCTACAAGCCGAGGTGCAATCCCACGTGAGAACATTGAATCAAAAGCTCACGCCAGATGTGGATGTGGCCTGCTCTCGTGGAGGTCACAAGAGACAGCTGAATCCTGGGAGACTCCAGTCTGCTCCTGTCTGGTCTGTCTCCACAACCTCAAGGTGTGACTCACAGCTCTTGATGCTCCTTCCCTGGCACCATTCCTTCTCACTGCTCCTCCACTGAGGCAGTGCCAGCCAGCGCTACCCACTCCCCACCTCCTGCTCCCCATCTACCCATGGGGGTCAGGGACAAGGGTGTATTTTACCTTTGTGGGTACATCACAGAAGCACACAAGGACTCTCCAGTGCTGTTGAGTTTGTGAAAGAGACAGCATAGCTCAGTCCCTCACCAGAACTGTGTGGACAGGAACATAGCATGCACTGGAGATAGCTCTTGTATTTTCCTTTTTACAAGCAGTCTGCTGGCTCGCTTGGACCAGGGGCTGGAGGAGAGTGGTCAATGGCAGGCAAAGAGCTGACTTAATCCCTGACTTCTGCTCCAGTTTCATGGGGTTTCACAGAAGGTTGCACAGGCCTCTGTGTTTGCAGGACACAGTGATCTTTCAACCCAACACAGATGCCATCCATTACAGTATTATCAACTAACACTTGGTTATTACAATTTCCCATAATTGCCCATAATTTGACTTGACTAGTCTTGTAACTTAGTTTGCACGGTGTGTACAGCCAGTGGTTTCAATCTATGCTGAAATCAGCTAGTTGAAGTAAATAAATGAGTACATCTAGTACAATATAGCTTATGGCATGTTGAACTTCTGGAAATAATTTCAGCAGTAATGAAGTATGTAACATCTGCATCTGAAAATGTCTATTCTTATACCCTTATTTGTATAGCTTGAGGTAAATGTACACATTTATTTTTACATTAAAAAGAGCTAAAAACGTAATTTTTTTTTTACCTTCTATATATGAATCTCTTTCAGGGAATTAAAAGTTTATCGAGCAGGTGTCAGTGCATCAGTCAGATCTATGAGATGCTGCTGTCATTTTGAAGCAAAATAATTAATTGTAGTAGGAAAACGGTCTTGCTTTTTTTGTGCTGTTGCTGAAGAAAATCTGTCAGAGCCTTTAGCCAGCTGCAGGCAAAGGAGGGAATCAGTAAATAATGCAATACACAGGATGTAGTTCAAAGGAGGTTCTTTTGTGTTCCTTCCCAGAGATGAAAGACAGGTTCAGCTAGGATCTTCCATCAACAGGTACAGCTCACCAGCTCTTAGGTTCAGAGCCAGTAAATAACTCACCTTCTAGAAAAATTTGCCTGGTATATGTAAGGCAGTATAAATGCCATACCAGAGTGAAAAATTTGGACAGGAATGAGTGCACAAGATTCCTGCTTGGGTAAGTAGGAGAGTAAAGAGCAGTGAAGAGCCTTTCTTCTGAGCAGAGACTTAAGAGAGTTTGTGCGGGAAGGAAAACAGGAAAACTAATCATGAGATGGGAAAGGCTATTTCAGCAATCCAGGAACATTAGCATGAGAACAGATGAGTTTGAACTGGCCATTAGTCTGGAAACTTAGAAAAGCCTCCTGGCAGTAGGAGGGAGTGAAAATTTGGCTAGTTTCTAAAATGGAAATTAAATCTGTAACTGTCTGATGTGGTCACCTGTGGCAGCAGGGCTGTGGGCTCTCTGATCTAGGGCAAGCAGCTTCAGAGAGACCTCCCATGTGAGGAAGGATTTAAACAAAGGCTTTTCTCTGCGGGGATATATTTGCTAACGTTTAAGCTTCTGTAGCTTAAGCGTGTTTTTAAAAGTACATTGCATATGCATAGTTCAATTTTGCAGACGACTGACGCATGAGGCTTGCATATCTGGCCTTGTGACTGCTGTGGACATCTGGTCCCGTGCAGGCTGTGTCTCTCAGTATTACACTCATCCTGGGGGAAGAGCACAATGCCCCAGATCCAGCACAATACTGTCTGGGTGTTGAACAGCTGTACACTGAGCACTGGCAGGTTGGCTTGGCAGGGGTCCTTCCCAGGTTTCCTTGAGCAACTTGGAGTAGAGGTGCTGTGCTCTCCGGGCAGGACAGGCAAATCCTACTGCAAAGAAGCAGGCATCAGGCTAAGGGTATGACTGTCACACTTGCTGGTAGAACTTGACAGGTCCCTTGATGATTTCTTAAAATAAATATTTAACAAGGCGTTTTATAATCACAAGTAGCAAGTATGCTTTTAAAATGTTTGAAGGGAAACAAACTTGCATAAGAATGAATTGGAAACCAAGACCTGGTAGCCATAGATGTTTATATCAGAGCCTGGGCATTTCCTTCTGCTTGTTTCCAGCATATACTGCAGTTGCTTGCTTGAAGTCCATTTCTAAAGCTGCCTTGCTTCCTGAATAACACTTCCTCGCTTAGAAGCAAATGGTTAAGATGGCTGAAGTAATTGGATTTATTAGTGATTCACGTAGCTTGAAGATCAGGCTTTCTTTTCCTCCACTGAAAAAGAATTTTTTTTGCTGCTATTGCATTTTTTATCAACATTTACACTCATGCACAACACTATCTACAGTACAACATCCCCTTCTTGGGGGAATTATTGAATAAGAGGGGTTAAAGCAGTCCTAATTTTGCAATGTTCAGAACATTAACAGAGCTTGTGTTTTCAGAGAGCAGATTCTTGAGTTTACAAATTGTTGCTATATGGTTCAAGTGTTCACCACCATCTTCAAGTGTAAAGGAACCAAGTGATGATTCAAATTCTAAGCTATAGACTTGGGGTTAGAGCTTGTGGGCCTCATTTTCCTTTTCGAAGGGGAAAGTCAACATGAATCTTTCACCTTGAAGTAATTTTTAAAACAGTCCACTTAACTTTGTCAAATTAAAACCATGTTGATTAGCAGGCTAAAGGAAGAAAAGAACTGGAAGGAAGGGCCTGACTGAAAATGAACTTTGGTATATGCCGGAAAGAAAAGTAAAAGCTTCAAATTACACTGTTGTACAAATAGCCTGCTTATCTGCCTGCAGGAGACATGACTGGGAAGGTGTGGTCCTTTAAACCTTAAATTGCTCAGGTTTATGCAATTCAGCTTTTCTGTACCTTCTGTCATGCCATAAGCTTCTCCTTCTGACCCAGCCACTGTCTGCTCTCTGCCTGCAGTGACAGGGCTGAAGGTGGAGTGCAGAGCCCCTGCCTGGGGGTTTCACACCTGCAGGACTCTGCCAGCAGCGGATGAGGGGCACGCTAAAGCCAGACACGTGAGTTGAAAGACTTGCATTGGTTTTTGTGCTGTTCCCACTTTTCCCCTTCAGCTGAGTGTGAGCTGTTCCAGAGGAGCAATGGTGGAAGAAAATGTTCCAGTGAACAAACCAGCCCCATTTTGCAGCAGGGTGAGTGGGTCCAAACCTCAGCCGGCACACTCTGGAGTGCCATACAGCCAGGCAGTGATAAATATCTACTGTGTCTGTCATTAGTGATTCAGCCTCCCCATAATCTAATGCACAGATCATTTTCATAATCTAACAGAGAAGGCCATATATCGTACCTGTAGGTTGCTGCATTTCTTGGTAGTCAGTGTTAAAATACTCCTACATGCCTACTACATGCTAGTATGCAAAACACTGTGCTCAGTCCATTACTTTTTTTTAACTAGATGTGTTTGGATTTCTGACTCCCCTGTTGCTAAGAAGGTCTATTTCTTCTGTAAAGTGTGTTGACATTCAACTGATTATATGTGGAGAGGTGCCATTTGTACTGCAGCTTGCTTTAGCCCATCGTTTTGTTAAACCTCTGGAAACCCATTTCTTCCCCTCCGCAGGTTACACCCACAGTCTTACTCCAGCTGCAGAAGGTAAATTGAAGCTACATTCACCACTGCTGTATCTTGCAGCTTGACTTTATGCATAAAGCTGCAGCTGAGGTGAGGGAAGAAAGAGAATTTGGTTTAGTTTTTATCTTTAGCTCAGGTTCTCCTCCACCTACTTCAACTTATCAGTTCTTCACTCAAATCATCGTGTAATTTAGTACAGGTATATGCAGCAGTTGCAAACCTGTGAATATGTATGAATAGAATGAACTTTTTATAAGTTTCATTTCTACCTATAAGCCTCATCGTTCCTGTGAGAACATGTATTTGCACAGACATGCCAACACAAAACCCAGAACTGCAATGAGGATATGTGGACATCCTCACACACCAAAATATACACTTAGAATATTCTGTAGACAAGAGGTCCAAGTACATAAATCAGCAGGACCTGTTCACATGTTTAAACATCGTAATGTTTTGGAGTGTTTTTAATGACCATGAATGAACTTCTTGACATCTACCAAGGAAAAACAGAAAAAACAGGAAAGGAGTGTGTATTAGACTTGTCTTTCATTCTTTTCCACAGTGTCTGATGATTAAAAAAGGTTTCATCCTGCAGTGGGAAAAGCAAACATACCTTAGGTGACTGTATTGGGTACTACACAAGGCACTTTTCCTACAGTCTCCTGTAGAAAGGGAGCTCTTTGCTCATCCCACTCTCCAAAGTGCCTTTCATTTGATCATTCAGGTTCATGCAAAACAATATCAAGGCAGCTCCATCAACTCATTGAAACAGCACTGTCTATTATCTGCTGTTGTTGGAAAAGCACAACTCCTGATCTGCAAATAAAAGCCAGGATTCACTGCCAGGCATTTGGAAAGCTGCTGCCACGTGAGGATTGTATTCTCAATACTCACATCCACTTTCCTAAGACTGAAAGGAAGTAATCTGTTACTGATTTGCTATTTTATTTTTCCATCCCAAACTTCAGAGCCTATGTACATTTTCCAAAAATATAAATTGAAACAATCTGGGAAAGTTTGTCTCATCATTATCTTTTCCTTGCCACCTGAAAATATCCTTTCTCCCACTGCTAACTTCTCTTACTTGTTTGTGGTTCTGTGCAAGTGTTCCCCCCTTTACTCATACAGGTTCTGCTTTTTGGAAGGCTGTTTCAAGCCCATGTGTTTGAGCATTAACTGCATCAGGACTTCATTGTAGCACAGAGTTGGCAAGAGGAATTTTCCTGGCTCTGGGTTGAGATCGTCTATCAGAAGAGAAAATTGAATTGTCTTTTGGAAGAAGTTGGAAGGTGCTGGCATCTTCCCCTAGCATAAGCTTTTCTTATGTAAAATGGGAATAAATGTTACACGCAGGATGAGATGATAGATTAGCTTCATTTCACTGCAAACCAGGAAATCAAACAGCATTGTTTCCAGAAGGAAGGTAAATTAAAAAAGGCTTTCAAATGTGGAGTCTCCTCCAGGCTGGAGGGAAGCAGTCCCGTATTTCTAGAGCTCTCAGCCCTGTCTGCAGGGCTGTGTGCTGCCACCTGGCTCCTCTCACTGCAGGAGCTGGTGGAGGCTCGTGTCTGATTTGGAGGGACTCTGTGACCAGAACCTTTTGAGAAGCTAATGAGTCCCCTCTCTTGTTAAAATGGCTGGACACTGGTGTCCTGCAAGGCTGCCTGACTTAGCAGTTGTTTGCAATGCCTGTCCAGTTCTTTCACTGAATTTTTTGCTCCTAGAGCCTGGGATATGCAAATATACAGTTGATCTTTCTAAGGCTTTTCCGAAAAGCTCGAAATGCATCTGTAAAAATGATCATTACCTGAATCATATGATTCAAAGGGACTCAACATGGGAGACAAACTTTCACCTTCAATAAATATTCAGGGAATGGTTAGTTGGCAGCTCCTGTTGCGCACAACTTCTTCCCAATACCTCCTGTTCCCATCCCTCTGAGTAAACATCAATTAGTCCTTTACAAGGAACCAAACACTCTCAAACTTCCTACCTGTCTAGCTGCTCCTGGTAATGCTCTCATTGGTCCTGCCATTTTATTTTAATATGTCCACAATGTTCTTACTAAAACAAAGAGCCTTAATAAAAGAATGGTTTTCACATGCCAGTAATTTCTTGTTAAGGAATGATGGCTAGTTCTCTGTCTGGACTGATGTATCTTTCTGAAAATGGCTTTCCATGCCTACAGCTACATGGTATAGTTATTGTTGAGATGCTGATGTTAAAAAAATATAAGTGATGCTGTTATTTTATTTTATTTGCTCCCTCAAAGCTGACTTTGTGCTATATATTTAACACTTTCAGTTCACAGAGTATTTTGCAACTAGAAACCAGTTCTGCAAAGTATAGCTTTGGATTTTCATAGTTTCAGTCTGAGAAGTCATCTAATCATACTACTATTATTTTAAAAAATATTACAGTTTAGAATGAGTCTCAAAGGGTTTGAGGCACTGAAAATATCTGTGACTTGTAAGAGGAATTTCAAAGAATTAAAAAATCCCCTTGCCTTCCTGCATGCAGCAGATCACATCTGACTGTGAGGAAGGATGCAGGAAGCAGGATAGTTTGAGCATGTAATTCCTAATTGGTTTCTCATCACACGACTAAACAGCACACAATTGGTCTTCACGCCCACAGAACCGGTTCTGGAAGCAGATATTAATTCAGCCACAGACTTAACTATCTTTCCCAGGCTGCTGTCACTCGCGTGTCCTGGCTGACAAAACCTTAGTAAGCCCCTTGTTTTTAAGGAGAATATTACAAGGCCATCAGCAACACATGCATGTTAATTAGCAATGGGCTCTGGGGAAGTTCCCAGAAAGCCCCAATTAAAGCAGTGATGAATCAAGAACAGTGAGTAGTACTCACGTACTCAGAGATGTTGTTTCCCAGCACTGAGCAGATGAGGGCAGAACTCTAGAGGATGTGTTTTGGTAGCTGAGGGCTTGGTCACTATAAAAAACAAAACTTACTTGCTGTGACATTTGTTGGACAGGGATCTTAGTCATTATCCTACTACTACCAAAAAAAAAGGAAAAAAAAAAAAAAGGTGCCCTGGAACAGAAACTATTGCACAGCCTCATCTAGAGAGCTGCTTCCACTCCTGCTGGAATACTTTGTGTTTACCCAGTCCTTTCCATTTGGAAGAAAATTATAAGCTCTACTGCACAGCTCACTCCCAGATGAACAATAGGAACTATCTGCAGATAAAAATGGTCACTATCAGCACTACTTCATAGGAGGGGTTTGTTCAAAACCCAAAAAGTAATGTATGTTGGCCCTGGAAAACTGATAGTCAGACCACAGTAACTGGGCTGCAGGGTTCAACCTCTTTATTCTGCAATGTGTCTCCCTCTTTCAATAAGTGCTTTTTTCTTCAGTGTGAAATTCGGCACTTGGCATTGCAAATTGTCTGTAAAATCATCAAAATTTCTTCCCCTTGCCCACTGAAATTTCCATTTACAGCTGCATATTGTGTGTTTGCCTGTGGTTTAGGAAGTTGCCCTTGGGCTGTACCACTCCTCTAATTTGTCGAGATTTACTTGTTGTCTACCTTGCCTGGTCTTGTGCCCTCCTTTTTTTGGCTTGTGAATAGGACTGGGCTGCAGCAGCTGTGACCCTGGGACTGGGTAGCAGGGAATGCTTTCAGATTGTGTCATTTTAAAGAGCAGAGCGTCAATGGTTTGTACTGTTCTTCAATAGGGACTGGTTTTTTTTCTGCTTAGAATTTATTTATTCAGTCATTTTTTGTGGATTCATGTGACAGGAGGCGGAAAGAGTAAAACACAGATATAATTCAAGTTATAGACATTTACAGACCTATAAATTAAATTATATATTGTATATAATATTTACTAGTATTATATATAATATAATAATAATTATATCTAAATTTTAGTACTGGAGTTAGGCAACATAAGTAGAATTGAGATACAGATAATTAAATCCTTCCTTTCTTGTATTTGCTTAATTTTGCTTTTGAGTGCAATGGACCAGAGGTTTTAACTCAAGCATTTGCTTCTTCTGTTTAGAAAAGTCACTCTCAGGAGCCAGCTGCTGAAACTTACATGGTTCCCCATGGGTCCATGCTCACAAAGCAAAGGATGCAGTCCTAGAAGTCAGGAGTTTGTGAGGACTTGCCCTCAGATCAGGTCTGAGCACATCTCTGTGTTCACACTGCTGCACAAAGACTCTGTGACAGAAGCTGGGCACTGGCCCCATGGCATGAGAGCAGCTAGCTGCCCCTTCCCCTGCTCACCTGACCATGCTGTGGGCTGCTTCTAAAAAATGGTCCCCACAGGGTGTTATGAGAACTCATTATGTAGTTTGTCAAGCATTATGAAACTTCTGGATCAGAGAAACAGTTGTAAAGGGACAATGTAATTAAAGCTTACTTTATTATGTGTTATTAGCAGGGCTATCCATCACATGTTCTGCACTTTGTAGTTATTAAATGTTATCTCGTGGTTACATGTTACAAGATGCTGTGTGGTCTGAGGGTGGCAGGCATCGTGGCTGTTAGAGGCAGGTTGAGATGTTAGGCTTCAGTATCCTGTGGGGAAGAAGTCCTCCACTGCTCTTTTTTTCACTCTTCATCAGTTGTTCCATTTCCTGGTACTGGGAGGGCAGACAGGTAGCATGACCTGCCTGCCCAGCTGACCTGCTTGGGCCCTGGGAGAGGATTGTAAAGATAGATTAAGACTTACTGTGAAGCTGTATTAAGTTATGATTTTCACATTCCCATGCATTTTCCCCTGCCAATTGCAGTGTTATTTTAAAGTTAAGTAGGGCAGGCCCTCATGGAGAACACCTGGTCTGCATTCCTCATCACAGAGACACACCAGACCCACTTGCAGCAAGGACCAGGGATGCACTCCCTCATGCAGTTTGCATGGACTGGTGTACCTGCTCTTGGCTCCCAGCATCTTAGAAGGCAGCTGTGGCATGTGGTTGTCCAGACACACAAATGAAGTTTGGTCATTTGGTCAAATGGCTGGAAGCAAGCTTGTGGTTTTTGTGAGCTTGCCAGTCTTGCCAAAGTCAGACAGAGCAATCAGCCAAATCGGAGTGGTAACTCACCTTTTGTTACATAACTAACTGTGCAATTTTATAATTTAGCATGTCAAATGCCGATGGCATTTATTATGTCAATTAAGATGAGCATATGTTTAGGAAGCCCTTTAGGAGTCAATCATAATTGCTCACATAGCCTTGCTTCGGCCACATGATTGACTTCCTTTGAGCAGGCAGACCGTGTGCCTTTGGGAAGCAGTTACCCACAGCCTGCCCATTTTGCTACAACTCATCTTTGCACTTGGAGTGTGAGCTTGTAGTTCTGGCATAAGCTGTCAGTCCAAGTCTGGGTTTGCTGTATTTGAAAAAAGAAAGAAACAGAAGTTACTACCTCAACCAACACAGTATTTGACAACTAGAGTCATGCCAGCAACAAGTCTTCTCAGAAGCGCTTCTTTCTGCTAAGGTAAGTTCATTTCTAGGACATGTTCCTTGCAGCGTGGGTAGGTTAACCTATGGATATGTGCTGTCTTGCTGAAATCTTCTCTTCACTCAAATCTCATCCAGATGTTCCTAATGTTCTCAAATGACTTCTGGGCTGATTTTTTTCATTTTAACGTGCTGAGTAAAGTTTTGTATCTCTGAAATTGTCAGAAAGAGCAATCCAGCTTTGTGTGGGCGTGCGAGAGACAGACAGACAGACAAAAAGGCAGAATATATTTCCATACATTCCTAATAGATGTTTCAGCTACGTAATTCCACAACAAAAAGCATTTTCCAACATTGGTTTATTCTGTAAATTCCAGAAAGAGCCACAGAGAAAACCACTTTTTTTCAAACAATCTGGTTCTGTTTTTAGGAGTTATTGTGCATGCAGGCACAATACGACATTTCTGTTAGGTTTCACAGCTTGAGCTACAACTTAAAAAGTTGGGGTTATTCACCTACTGTACTGTATCATTGGATTTTTCTTCAGCTGGAAATGTCTTTTATCACTAAAAGCTCTGCAAAGTGCTTCAGCTGTTATAAGCTACAAAAAGAACTTTTTGAGTAATAATGACTTCAAAAAATGATCTTAAAGCTGGACCCAGGTAGAGAAAGGCTTTTGGAGCTCCTGTTTGATGTCTCAGAGACATTCTGTACTGATGTGCTGAACTTTAAAATACAGTTATTTTCCTCTAAGACCCAGTTCTAACAGTCTTTCTTTTCATCTTAAAAGTCAAACTGAATTCTTATCTGCTAAATCGATATCTCCAGGATTGCCAGCTGTCCTCCAGCTACTGACTTTTTACCTGGAGGTACGCATCTCACCTTTGCCCATAACAAGTCTCCAACTAATTACACCTGAGGAAGAAAGGAAATGTTGTGACTATTCTTTAGTTAGAATTGATTTAAAAATAAATGAGGAGGGGGGGAAAGGAAAGAGTAAGATATACATAGGAGGAATCCTGATCACATGGCCTGATGATTAGATTTGGAGCACCTTAGTGTTTTATAGCCTTCCTTCGAATGAAGTTTCAAATCTAGGCAGACTGACTCACCCCATTGGTCTTTAACGCAGATATGCCAGAATTGGTGCAAATTATTGCATGATGTTTTATAGACAGATCTTTGCAATGTGAATCACTGTATTTTTGAATCTGAAATACTGTATAATACATATTATTTGAGTATGGATCACTCTGTTTTCCACAATTGTTATATAATACCACCTTGAAGAGTAAAGTCAGTGTGCTCTATAAAAAAAACATCATTTGGGCAGTGGTACAAAATATGGCAATGGGAAACCTGGGAGGCCTGTTACCAGGGAAGATACTCTGATGAAACGTAATAAATTAAAACAATTAAAATGTTGCTTAAGGAAAATAGTTTTGTATAAATATTCAATCTGATACTTCAATATAGAGCCCTGAATATGAAATAAGTGGTGTGATCTTGTAACCCTGTGCTCTGACAGGAGCAGTAAGGTTTATACTCTCTTGAGTATGGTTACTGCTAACCCTGTGTAACCTGACAACTTTGTGCTTTTGCTTGAGAGGGTGAAGGAGGACCTTTGCTCCCTTCTTCCTGGCTCTGATCCATGCTTCTCCCCAGTGAGGGTGAGCCACTAGATGGGGACAGTGCCCACATTGCCTAACCTGCCCACATCTAGCCTTTGGCAGCTGGGCTGAGGCTTCATTAAAGAGCTAATTCTGTAACTGTGAAAGCTGCCAAGCCTTCTAGCAATTTGATGTGGGTATTTTTTAACATTAACAAGCAAGATGGTAGCATCCAAGCTCTCAGCAAAACGAGCTGAGTATCAAGAAAGTGTTGGTTACAGCATGCTTACAGCTAGAGTGCTGAAAGGAAGGCCAGGTAAAAGCATCTCTGGAAGAATAAGGAGCTTCTGACTTGGCAGCTGGCAGTGCCACTATGACACAACAGTTTCCTTGCCTGCCTGCAGACCAGACCCTTTGGCCATACTTTTTTTTTGTTTTGCCACTGCATGTGGAACGGCATAAATGGATGTCTGTGATTCACTCAGAGATTCATAGGTGATAACAGCCCATGAAGGCATGAGGGAAGGACACAGAATGACTTTGCTATCACAATTTAGCTAAGAAGAATACAACAGCTCTGTCTGTAGTACCTCCACCTCGTTCGGGGTTGTGGATCAAAGAAACAGGGCATGAAAAGGCATCCCCTTTCAATCAGCAAATACAGGATTTGTTATCACACACTTAGGAGTCCAAAAATAAAACAGGAGCATTAATAAAATGTGTCACTTAAACACAGAGAGAAACCCAAACCAAACAAAAACCCAGACAAAATTAATGTTACTGTTCTATTCAGAATTCATTTTCCTTCCACATGCTGACTGCCCTTACCCTCTACTGAGGATTCTATTACCACCAAGCCATGCTACTTCATAGCCACTGGAGCCAAATTCCTCTAACTGTTCTGGCACTCATCTGTGTTGCTCCTCTGTTTTCCAGTGATGCCTGCTCACTGGCTTATCTTTCACCATTTGTGATTTAAGCCAGCAGCTACACCTCCAGGATCCGTGTCACTGTTTTTCTGGCTTTTAGGCAACTTTTTTTTCCTTCTGTGATAGCCACTTCCTCAGTATCTTTCATCACTTAATTCTTTTCCTTTTAGCTTTGGCTACTCACTTGTTGCTACTTGAAGTTTCTTCCATTTTGTGCCATGCTACTTCCAAGTGCAGCCTTTTGAACAGCTGGGTTAATATTTGACGGTGTGGCTGGGCAGAGTCAGTGGGGTTCTGCCAGTCTGCTCGGCAAGCCCTCCTCTCCCTGTGCTGCTGCCAGTGTAACTGCTGTGGTAAGTCAGGATTTAAGCTTCAGACTGGTTAAATGCTTCACTGGAATGGGACAAGTAGGGGCTTGGTTATGCAAGGAGATGAAAGGTATTCTCTCTACCTACTCTCCATGTTTACTGTCCATGCTTTTTTTCTGGGTTTTGACAGTTATTCTCTTAAATGATTCTGGTGGCTGCAGACTCCAAAGCAGCGAAGACAAGCAAGGTACAAACTCCTTCAAATCAGTGTAGCCTATTGGGTAACTTTCTAAAAAATGTTACCATGATAGGAGTTTTCACCATGGTCACAACCCTTGGGGTTATTTCATGCCCTGATGTGACCATTCTCATTCCAGCTTGTGGCTGAAAACTTGGCAGTATGGATATCCAGAGGACAGCGTCCTTCCTTCATCATTTGCACTGTATTCCTCTGCTTCAGATCTCTGCCTTGGACTGAAGCTTAACTGTGTGACATTTTTACAAATCAGCGCTTAATTTTCTTTATCCAAGCCTAGCTGTGGTAGATGATATACAATTATGCTAAATCTGGGACTTGAGTTGTTGAAAACTTCCTGCACAGCAGCAAAGAGACAGATGCTGGTGATGTCTACTTGGGCATGGCACCATCAGCTCCTCTGAAAGTTCCTCCTCTCAGTCATCCATGCAACAACCAGACAATGTCAATGTTTCTCTGACTGTAAGAAGCATGACACTGCCAAGGTGATATTCATGCACCACAGAGGCTGCCAGTAGTGGCTGACACCAACTGCAAATGAATGTAGGATTCCTCCCCTCTTTTTTCCCCCTCTCCTCTTCCCCCAAGAATGAGCCTTGAAGAATAGAAGTTCAGCCAGGTAGTAATTGCCTTTTTTTCATTTCACTGTGGTTTACCTGTACATGTTTCCTTGCTCAAAGTGGGGTTTGTTTGGATTTTTTTTTTGTTTTCTGTTTGTTTTGGGGGGTTTTCGGTGTTTTTTTTGTTTTGTTTGGGGTTTTTTGGTGTTTTGTTTTTCTTTTTGTTCATAGGCAATAGAAGAAGTAGAAATAGGAACTGGTAACCAACAGGTCAATTTTAAGTGACCTTTCCCTTCTCTTCTATACCATTCAAGAGGAATCAAGGCTTTAAGCTTCCTAAATGGACATGAAATTAATTATATAACTATTATGACTGCACATAAATTTTATAAATACAAATGACTATAAACATGGCAAACCACTGCTGTCTCTCTCTGACTGAATCTGTGCAACAACTCTGTCACACACCCTCCATGCTAAGTCTTTTGGTGGTATACTCACTCTGATCATTTCATTGTTTTATATGTCCAGCAGCTTCTGAAGGTTCATCGTGGATGAACATGGACCAGGCTAGCCAGGAGAGGCTGAGATTTTTTTTTCCAAAATTTATATTATTATGTGGTCTAAATTTTCTTAATAAACTATTACTATGTCATATTCATAAAGAGCATCTATAATGTGGCCAGGACAGTCAGGCTTTGCATCCTCTGGGGCTTCTCTCATCATTTTTGCTGCAGCAGGGCAGTGATGCCTCTCTTTCTCTTGCCATTGTGAAAATAATTGCAGACACTTTGGAGCTGTAGCAATGTTTCCAGCTGTATCTAATTTGTACCAGGGGAACTAATGTGTTTTACATGTGAGAGTGAAGGAGCAGTACTTTCAGAAATAGGGCATGAGGCTGGGAAGGGGCTGTTTGGATGTCCATGCTCCTGTTCCTGCAGGCTGCTCCTTCCTCAGAGCAGGCCTTTGGCTTTAGCTTTCGGCAGGTGTACTGATTTGAGCTGTGTGTTGCATCTCCTGCCAGCAGGAAGTAAGTATTTCTGTCCTTGGGAACGTCCATGATGCAACAAAATGTTGGGCTTGGCTGTATTCTGGTGTGTGGGGAGAGCACGCACGTGGATTTATTTGTGCGTGGTGGTACAAGAGATTGTGGCAGCAGAGTGGAGAAACAGCACAATAATGCCCACATCTCTCATTGCTCCAGGTGCAAGAGCTTTTGAAAATGTAAGAAAAAACGAAGTTCATAATGCAGTGCTATTTTTGTCCTGCTTTATTGATTTCTAATTAATTTTATGTCTATTTTTAAAGCCACAATCCTGCAAATTCCCAAGGCATGTGTTGCCATTCTTGCAAGCAGTCCTGTTGACTTGAGATGGGCTCCTTCCAAGAGTGAGGGATGCAGAGAGCAGCTGAAGGCTCTCCCTCTCTTTTGCAAAACACAGCTGGTAGATCAAGCACCAGCTTGCAGCCACCACACTTCATTGAGAAGTTGTCTAAGAGCTTCCTGCCATGAGCCACTTGCAGTGCCCAAACAGTCCTCACCTCGGCCTCTGATCATCTTTTCTCATTTCATTTTACTGTATGTCACCTCAGTAGGACAAAATAATACTTCCTATTTTAAGATAAAAGGCAGAGGTGTTTTCTGCACTATAGAGAGATGTTCATTTCTTCACAAAGAACTGTTCATAAAGCTCTTGTGAATATTTTAACAAAAGGAAACATTTGATCCAGTATAGAGTATTTAAAATATTTTCAGGTGTTCTAACTGGCAATGATTTTAACTTCACTGAAGCTACTGCTAATCAGGAGACTGAGCTTATGCAGAACTTAGTCTTGTAAGCAAAATCTATTATTATACAAACACTTAGCATAATTTCTACATAAGAATAAGATTTAGCAAAGCACTGAAGTGAATGTATGGCATTTAAGCATCTGGTTAGAGTTAGTGGGGCTATTATTTTACCTTCATGTCAGAAAAACCTGCCATGTTAAAGTTTAATCTCTTAGGTTTAGAGCACATCAGCTTAGCATAAAAACAAGGTTTTATTTATATGAAAATATGCTCTGTCATAGACAGACTTTTTTTATTATTCTTTCCCTCGTTTGCCCTCAAACGTGTGTGTCTGAGGCTGACACATTGTCTCAGCAAATTAAGTCAAGCTGGAAGCAAGGGTACAGTGTTACGGCAGAGCAGCAAATAAGATTTACATTTTCAAGCAAGAGCAGTAATTAGGCCATTGCATATTTTATACCTTCATGTTTGTTTTCAAAAGAGTATAACAAAATAATCATAGATGTAATAAGACCTAAGTGCTCCAATGAGTAGTTGGGGTTCTTCAAGTAAAAACTCCAAATTACTCTTCAGTTTTGCTGCCACCCACAGAGTCTACATCTTTAAAATGCCAGCAGACAGGTGCTTTGGTCAGAGCTAATTGGGTTTGTAGTTAGGGACATAGTGGGTTTCTGTATTACAAATTATGAAGAGAAGAGACCTATTTTTTTAGTGATACAGTACTTGGCATTCTGTTGTCCGCTTCAATATGTGGGGTTTTGGTGCTTTGCAAAGTAAATGAAGTTTTGAACTGATGATGCTGGTGCAGATGGCTATAACTGCTTGACTTCAGGCAGACAGGGGCACAGGTCCATTGCTGCTGTGGTATGAGAATGGTCTAGAGGGTCCCAAGCTTGAAGTTCTCATGACCCAAATTGTCTTCTCTCTGGCTACACATAAAGGATCTGTATGCTTGTGTTCATTAGGTGAAGTTGTTGCTCTCCCATTCTGTGCTGAGCAGGCATTTCAGGCAGCAACATTATTCCTAGCTATATTTCTTCTTTTTTTATTATTTAGCTATTTTATTGCAATGTCTATCTACACACAATACTGCTTTTCCAGCAGAAGTAATGCAGCCACAAAATCAGCTGACAGAACTGCAATTATGTGCTAAGTTAAGGATTTCAACCATTAAATGTCAGTAGTATTTCTCCCTATTTTACTATCTTTCTTTACGCCAACAGTATCTGTGTAAATTAAGATAGATTAAACAGAGTAGAAGTCCGTGGAGTTAACTCTCTCTCCTTTTTCTGCCTCCTTTTTTGCTTCACTCTTCCACCCCAAAGATGCAATCCTTCCCTATCACTTGTTAAAATACCTCATGTCCATATACATACTGTAAGTAAAGTAAAATAATCCTAGAACATAATAACCCAGAATATAATCCTCCGTCTTTCCTCCTCACAGATCTGATGGCACATAAACCTTGCTGCAGCTTTCCTGAATAGAAAACAGGTCAGGTATTCCCACCTGCCCCCTTTTGAATTACATCAATTCTGATCATGAGCCAGAAAGAAGATATAGAGGATATCTCCCCACCACTCTGTGTCACCTGCGGCCAAGCACATTTACCAGAAGAAAATCACTTGTACAGCTACACTGAAGAAGTAGATGATGATCTGATATGCCACATTTGCCTGCAACCTTTGCTTCAGCCATTAGACACACTCTGTGGTCACACCTTCTGCACAGCCTGCCTTACAAACTTCCTTGTGGAAAAAGACTTCTGCCCCATGGACCGCAAGCTTGTAATTCTCCAGACATGCAGGAAGTCCAGCATTCTAGTGAATAACCTCCTGGACAAGCTAATGGTTAGCTGCCCTTTCACAGAACATTGCTCAGAGGTCATGCAACGGGGTCACCTCGAACAGCATTTCCAAACCCAGTAAGTTGTTGTTGACAGACTTTTTTCACTTTTTTTTTTTGAGTAGAGGAAAAAAAAATCTTCAATTAATGCTGATCAAAAGAAACAGTTAAGATATGTTGAAACAGAAAAGATTTGTTGATTTCACCTCCAAAGAACACCTATAGTATTGTTAATTCAGAGCTGAATTTCTTCCATTTATATGAAAATATCTCATTCTTTTTATTAGAATCAAATGCATTCAAGCTAGTTATTGCTATTGCTAGCAGTTCTGGGTGGATACCTTGTGGTTGGCTGCATAATGGAAGTATGTATGTAGTCTGAAGAGATCTGTGAGTTTTGGGAAGCTGAGCTATTATAAATATTTTAGTACCACATTAAGGGTTTTGTAATTGCCCTTTCTTCAAACCTTTTTTGAATAACAAATGACCTATATGAGAAGTAGAGCAGAAAATATTCTGGTTTGGTATTGGTCTTTGGAGCTGAGTGCTCTGTTCTTCCAGGTGAGCACTTACCCAGGACACCACACTGTGGGACTCACAGAGGGACAGGGTCTGGAAGAGCACCCTGATTGGGCTGTCCCTCCAGGCTTACCTCTCCTGGTGACCAGGATACTCTCCGTCCTGCCTCTGGAAAAGACCCCTCCAGGGAGCAGTTTGGTTGCTCTGCAAGGAGAGAACTGATGACAAATGGTTCTCTGTTTTGCAGAGTAAAAGCATGTGCTCCTGTTTTTGTCTTGCATCTTCTGCCCTTTCTAAGGAAAAGAGTAAACATTCAGGGCTGTGATTTCTGATGGCAGACATTTGGCATAGTAACAGCACCTCAGCCTGAAGGAGAGATGGAGTCTAGGTGCTGCCCTTTTCTGTGGCCTATATCTGTTGTCCAGTGACATGACTTCCCCTGCAGTTTGCAGGTGTAAATCTTGTTGCTAAATGTGTGCTTTGGCATATGCATTGTGCAGGAAGCATCAAGCAACCAGTGCAGGGCTCCAGATTGCTGCTGGGAGCACATTCCTGCACAGACATGGCAATGCTGAGGGTCAGAGCATCGCTGGTAAGCAGGCTGGTGAGCCAGAGAGCAGAGATCTGTTCGCATGGCTGCACACTACACAGTCTTGAAGCCTGTAATTGGAAATGGCTCTGCAGCCTGCCATTCAAACACGTCCCCATTTGAACTGGAGACCTCATTTCCTAAAGCACCTGGATTCTCACTAGGAATTTATTCACTGAAGGTATTCACTGAAATTACACTGTTTTAAGCAACCAAAATGTGACCATTTTGCATTACTGAAACTGAAAAAAAAACCCCATTAGCAACAGATTTGTCAACCCCTTGAAAAGGTCATGAGACCACTTTTCACATGTTAGAAGTTTGGTGTTTGTGGATTTGGCTGCCCTTGGCCCACCTAGTTCTGGACCTGGCTTTCTCTGTGAGAGTGCTGCTGGCTCAGGGCATAAGAGGTGGCGGCAGTGGGTCCCAGCCCAGGCTGACAGTGCTCAGCAAGGTTAGCTGCCTGCTGCTAAGGGGAAAAAGTAGCAAAGTTAATCTTAGTTTTCTGCCTTTGATCAGTACTCCTCTGACACTCCTCAAGTGCTAATTTCAGTAGTAACTCACGTAAAGGGACTGTCGGTCTTCTGTGAGCTGCTGTCACTGAAATTATGTTTCTCTACAGAGTCTACTCACAAAATCTTGAGCCTCTAATACAAATACCCTTTCCCTTGGCTACACAAATAGCTGACTTTAACGTGTTTTAGATCTTCCTGTTTGTCTTCATTTTTTTTGACATGATGATTCTGTGGCCATAAAACTAGCAGGACACCCACCCATCACCCCCAACCCCAATAAATAAGAAAATTGGAATATTGTTTTTTAGATGGAAGCCACACAGCTAGAACAGCTCTGATTTCTAGTGTCGGTTCTCCCACGTGAACATGTGCAAGTCACTTGGGTGTCTTAATTTCTCCTCCTTAAGGCAGGAGTAAAGGTACCGTTCACTACATATCTTACAGAATTGCAGTGCTATAAACCACAATTTGGTCCTGTAAAAGCATGGCAAATTTTATTCTAGCACTTATTGCTAAATGTCAGTGGCCTGGATCTTCCCCTCAGGATCTTTAAGATCCTACGCCTCTGGCTTACTTGGCCTGAGCCACACCAGGGGTAGAAAGAATTGGCTCAGTAACATGTTCCCAC
The DNA here is from genome assembly GCA_013396655.1 of Campylorhamphus procurvoides. NCBI lineage: Eukaryota > Metazoa > Chordata > Aves > Passeriformes > Dendrocolaptidae > Campylorhamphus > Campylorhamphus procurvoides. Next base: position 670,795 of record WBMV01001705.1, on the reverse strand, counting down.
AGTCTCTTGCTGTTCCTCCTTCCCTGTGTCAGGCTCCCTGCACTAAGTCTCAGCTTTGCAAACACAGGGAGCAAGAGACTGGGGAGACAGAGCAAGGCTCTTCCTTCCCATCAAAACTTAAAGCCTCTAAGGTAGTTCAGTAAAAAGCATTGCTACTCAGGTTGGATGTTTTCTTCTTTGCTACTCATGACATGCATTCTCCTTCCTCAGAATGGCTGGGAGGGCTGAGCTACCTTAAGGCCAAAGGGCAGAGACAGGAGAACAGAAAACCACAGGGAATTTCTGCTGTTGTGGGTTTGAGCTTTCCAGGGGTTGGGTAGTGCAGCCTCACTAGCATTCCCACCTGACAGAAAAAATAAGAGGGAGCATTCTGAGTGACCCCTAAAGGTGGGTTTCTTCAACCTTGTGCTTGCAGACACTGTGCAGTACCTTTATTTTTGTTTTAAGCACAGCATTAATTATCACCCAAGGTATCTTATGCCTCTGCCTAATTTAATTCTTAGAAATGCAGAAACCTTCTTGCCATCCCACCTCCAAGTAATGGCAGGGCAGGAGAGATGGATGCTGTGCTCCGTCACACCCAGGGACAGATTGAGCAGACTGAGCTCACGCTGTTCTCTTTAACTCTGGTGAATCAACAGAGGGGAGAGAAAATGTGTGACTTTGCTAATCAAACTAGTACAACAATAGTCATAAACTTCCAGTGGCTGCAATGAGAACAGCTCAGAGCCCATCTGAAATCTTGACAGAACGTGATCTGTGTTCTCAGTGAATAAATTAAAGTGGACTCTGCTAGAGTCATCAGGGCAGGCAGCAGTCCTCGCATTTCTTGCATGATTCAGGTTCAGACCAATCCTGGTTCTCAGAGAAAAAAACAAAGTTTGCTCTGATCAGAGATGAGGTCACTGATGGGACAAGGTGAACTTGCTGTTTTATGCTTTGTAATTGATGAGAGAACTTTATCATTTTTTTAAACACCCGTTACCATGGAGCAGCACATTGAAAGCATCCTTATTTAAAATGTTTGCTCTTGCATCCTTCAAAAAAAAAAAACCTGAAAAGAGACATGTCCTTGGATTATTACATGATTTATGTTTGTACCAAAACATCTGACTGGATTTGGGTAATTCAGGCTGAGATGCAAACAGCCAGCAGTTGACTGATCTTTTGCGGTGTTTTACTTTAAAAAGGTGTGGTCTTCTGATATCGCCTGCTACAAAACTCCACGGGAGGCATTTTTCCCCCCTTTGTCAGACAGCTACACCCTTCCGTGATGCAGTTTAGCTCGTAACCCATCTGCTTGTGGGCTGTGATGTAAACATACCAGCTGCCTCTGAAGAACCACTCTGAATCCTGCAGGAGGCAGGTCTCTTCCCCGAGCATCGCTCTCCTCTGCAGCATAAGTCACTGTCTCGCCAACCACGCTGTGCTGTCCCTAAACCCTCACATCTACCCATCTGAGAGTCAGATCGAGTAATCCTCTTACAGGTCAATGATTTTCGCAGTGTAGCTTCGTTTAAGGGATTTAAGCTCGATTCATAATGTGCTACCATTGCATTGAAATGGAAAGGCTTGCTTAGAAGGGGCTTGGCTGGCACAAAAGCTTCTCGTTGTGTGTCCCACCAGCACAGAGAGACGGTGGGAAGGAGGAAACCTAGCAGCAGTGCCAGCACTGCACTGAAAATGAAGGCTCTCCTGTTACTGGTCCTACCTTGGCTAAGTCCTGCAAACTACATAGACAATGTGGGCAACCTGCACTTCTTGTACTCCGAGCTGTGAGTACACACAGTCGCGTCGGCGTCGTGCTCTCTGTCTGTCTGTCTCACCATGAGAATTTTGGGGAGTCTGTCTGTCTGCCTGTGTGTCTGTGCCTTTGCATACGTGCGAAGAAAATCCTGCAACATCTTGCCAACAGCTTCAAACCGTGCTGCTTCCCAACCAGAGGGCTAATAATAGCAATACGTCCCCATTGCTTTCTGCTTTGGAAGCAGCTGAGACATACTGAGTGAAGCTGCTTTTTTCCATATCAACTTGCTTCTCAGTGCTGACGCTTTTGGTGGCTGTTGGGTTTGGGGATTTTTTTCCATTTCTGAATCTGTGTTTCTTCTTTATTTCCCGTAAATTGGTTTGCAGGGAGCTGGGCATAGAGGAGGGCATCAGGATAGACACCCCCAGAAGAGCACTCTCTGTGTGTACATGCATAATATTCTGTGTGTAAAGCTGCATGCCTGTAGCAAAACGCTGAGAAGCCTTTCACCAGAAATAATTCACTTGAGACAGGAAAGGAATTTCCTATATTTCTGTTTTTGCCCACAGCAGAATGTTATTTTCTGTGTAATGCAAATTTAAATGTAGCAATCCATTCATATATCTTCACATTTAAAAAAACTCCACCTCAAAGAACCCCATAGCTGATCTTTCCTACCCATAAAGCAAATATACTGTGGTGTCATCTGTAAATGTTACTACTTTAATTTATTTGAATGTTATTGCACTAGTTAATAGGGCTTTTATAACTAGAAATAGATGTCTGTTCCAGTATGTTTTCATTAGTTATCTTTTGTTTGTATTTTAACAAATTGTTAACTTTCAAGATCTTCGTTGAGATAATGAATGAAATGGCTAATTCTGCTCAAAAATGAAAAATTACTGTGTTATGCCTACATAATGGGGAACGGTTTAGTAGCAGTTGTGATTAGTACCAATGAGACTAATTTCTAAATGACTTTGTCTCTACTGTCAGACAAAAATAGCAGTGTTTTGCTGAAACACAAAGTCCCCTTTTGAAATTCTTGTGTGATGTGCATGGCAACTATTAATAATTTAGTCACACTGCATACAACAGCTCAGGATTTCTGTATGCCATAGGTGTTTTTAAACATTTAACAAATCTGGTGTTGAGGGTTGCAGCCATGCCCTCATTTCAGTTTGCTGGCATTTTGTTTAAGAATATGAATTTAAAAACCCACAAACAACAAAAAAAACCCCAAAAAAACAGTTAAGCCAAGCAGGCTACAGGAGCAATCAAGCTCAAAACAGAGCAGATGAATACTTATAATGGAAACAATGGCATCTGGGACATCTAGTTTCCAGGAAAACAAACCAATGTGATTAATCAGAGCATAGGCGGAGACAAAGCCTACTTGCTTTTCCTGGGGAATTCAGGTTCACTGATTCTTCCAGGGTAAAGGGCTATGATGTACGGTAGCTATTCATGTCTTATTTATTTAGCCTTCTAACCCACAGAGATGTTAGTCGTGCTGGATGTTGGCAGTTGTTCTTAATGGAGTGGGTGTGGACTGGGGCTTGGACGTGCATCTTCAGCTGTCAGCAATGGGAGGTGCACATGCCCTCCCCACTGCCCAGCCCGGGATGCTACCTGGCATCCTGGTGCCAGGAACTAGTGCTCAGGATCTCCCGCACCGTTCTGTCTTTGGCCAAGGCAATGAGAAGCAGGATTTGCTGGGGCTGATACAATCCAAAAGGGCACCAGGCAGTTTGAGCTCATTTCAGGAATTTCTTCTTCTCCACATGTATTTGGTGCCTGTGGCTGCTGCTGGATGCTGCACAAGACATTGGCATACTAATCTGTGGGATGGATTCAAGGTCCTTTCTATTAGCAGCAGTTGAAAGAAAAAGAGAAATCCTCCTTTCATTCCTGTTTAGTCAGTTTATACAAATGTTATGACCTACAGGTTGCTATTTCAGTTGCTTGGGCACTTGCATGCAGAATGTTTTTATTGCAAAGTTTTGTGAGTAGGACAGCGCAGCCACGAGTGTCCAGGAGAGCCTGACACAGGAGGGCACAGGTCAACTGTCACAGAACTTTTTTATCACAAACCCCACAGAAGCAGCTTCATAAGTCTTTCCCCACAGCAAACTGAAGAGTCCCTGCTGTGTGCAGTGTGTCTGATGGCTTGCAGCATGGCTCAAAACTAGAGTGTAGTAGGCAGAAAAGACTTTTTTTCATTATCACTGTGGTTTTGGTTGCTGGCCAGGACAAATACTGCCCTCAGTCAGGACTCATTATTTTCTTGGCTTTCAGCCACCAGATATACCAGCTGAGGAGGAAGAGGGGGATGACAGGTTGGCAAGGAACAAGGGAAGAGATGGAGGATGGTGGGGGATTCAATTACCATCACTGGTGCTGGTGCAAGAGGAAGAATAAATTGGGATTCACACTGCCCTCCTTCTCACACAATCCATCCCTTCCCTTCTACCACATTCAAACAAAGATTGTAACTTTTGTTACATTGTTGAAGTTGGCTTTAAAACCAAGGCATTTTTGTTCCTAAGTGTGGAATGGGCAGTTTGGGGAATAAGGATTACACGACAGTCCAAAACCCATCTGGAGATGCAAGCTCTGGAATCCATCTAGGAAATAAAGAGATTTTAGGAGATTTGAAGAGGATAAATGAAGTTGAGGAAAGGCTGTGACAGACCTTTGCACTTTGGCTACGTGCCACACAGATGAGGTGTGTGGATGTGTTGTAGTGACACTTTATGGGAAAGATGATGGATGCCACTATTTTTAATTTTCTGTTAGAGTCTAATAATTATAGGCATTCTCAGCAAGCAAGTGCATATCTCCTGATATTGTTGCCTGTACTGAAACCACTTCCCTGGTCATTGTGTGTTGTCATTCCCTTGCCATTACCAAAGATGTCAACATAGATGTTGTTCTTGTCCTTGCTGTTAGCCAAATTGTGTAGAGCAGCACGTAGTAAGCCAGGGTCCTCCCTCCTGCGGAGAAGCCCATGGAAACCTCCAGCAAAAGGACAAGAGAAACCTGTGAGATCTCCCTTGAGAGATCACTGGGAGGGGGTGAGGTGTAGCCACACCAGCCCATTGGCTCTCAGCATTGTAAGGGTCTGCTTGGGTGTTGAGGAGGCCCTACCCCAGGGTTCATGCCTTCTCCTTTGTATCCCTGTAAAGAGGCTTTGATAGGCCTCTGCTCTCCTTCTTTCTTACATAAGATACTTTCAGAAAGGAAATACTTGCCCAAGCTTTCTTTTGAGTCAGGGGATGTTATTCCCTCCAGTTAAAAACAAAGTATGTGGATGGAGAGGCAGCCTGTGGTCACTGTAGGAGGCTCTCCTGAGTGTGAGGGCCTGGTGACACTGTTCACACCATTGCTATCCCTCCCACTTCATAGCCTGCCCACTTCATAGCATGACGTGTGTAGCAGGCTATTTCTCAATAGCCAGGTTTTGTGCACCTTGAGCTCAAAGAGCCACTTAGAAATAAAATTGAGGGGAAGGGGGTTGCAAGACTAGGCAGTGAACAACCTCACCTTGTTCCCCCGAGCATCTCAATCATGTGGAAAGCATAAGTTGGTTTTTTCAGGAATTTCTTCTCAGCAGGTGGCCATGCTGACCGAGTGAGCGCCTGGGAGGGCACCGGGCATCGCGTGTGCTCAGCACAGGGCAAGCACCAGGGAGCCCCACGGCAGCCGCTCTTCCTGGCACTGCTCTCCTCCGAGGATTAAACAGCTCCTGGCCTTAGTCCCTGCTGGTAATACACCAGCTAGATCTATCCCACTAATCTGAATCAAACCATTGTTTTTTAAAATCTATTGTTTGTCTGGGGGAAACGTACAACCTATGCCTTTGTGCAAAATAAACAACCAACCAACCAAAAAAACCCCACAACTTTATTTTTTTCTTATGCCTCTTGAGTTTTACATGAAACCATCACAGGAATCTCACCAACATAACTGGATCAAGTTTTCCCATGTAGCTTGTATATGATAACTACTGTTAAATTTCAAAACAGCACTTTGGGCTGGAAGAGCCAGTAAAATCTTTTTTCTCCATTCAATTTAAAAAGAAGATATGCAAGTGCCAGCTGTCTTCTAGTGTCATTGAACCCATCTCTTTTATGGTAAAAACAATGAGGTGCACCCTTCCAGCCCCCTTCCAGCACTGAGCTTAACTGTGTAGCAAACTTACTTAATTTCTGTTCGACTCAATGGGGAAACGTGTCTGAATTAAAGCCACATGGAGGCTGGGGAGCACAGGACATGCATTATTCGTGACAAAATTGATAAGCCTGGAGCACCTTTAGGGCTCATGTGTTAGTCCATTGCAAAAGCCACGTGCTGGCCTCCTTACTCAAAGATGCATGTACAGAAATTTGTACTGGAGTTAAGCTGTGAGGTCAAAGCTGAAAGTGCTGGAAAGCAAGGCTTGAATGGAAATATTCTTGAATGAAAATATAAATTAAATGTTTGGGATAGCTGCATTAAATAGCCAGGACAAAGCACATCGGTAAAATTCAAAGGGTCTTTTCCAGGGTATTAGAATTGGATGTCTCTTAGGGAAAGCAGAACTGAGAGGAATTGAAGCAGAAAGGGATGAGCATATCAGGGATATCCTTTAGCTTCACCCCTATGTGACAGCTTCACAAAGGGGCGACGAGGACAACATGGAGCTAGTTTTCCTTCAGAATTCTGAGCTCTCTCTCAAAATCTACAGAAAAGAGCTACTAGTGTCTCTTTCCCAGCCTCTTCCCTTACTGCAGTTTGTCTGACTCTGCTCCACCAGCCCTCTCGCTTGCTCTTCCACTCCTGTACTCTGCTTCATACCTCTTCTGGTCTTCAACTTTGTTTGTTCCTCTCATCTCTCATGCCTTGATCCTGCGTCTGTCATTTTCCTTTGTATTACCAGCTTTTAGACTTGCACAGGAAAGTTTAAAATTTTAGTATGAAAAAAACCTGGAAGCCCCCAAGTAGAAGCCCATGTAGGTAAACTGTAAATATGCTGTATTATTGTTAAAAGTACAGGAGGAGTTCAGTCTAAACTCATGGTATTGAAGTGCCCAAATTGATTTTTCTAAATATATTGTCTTTTATTCAGGAGTGCTTGATACAGACTATGCTGTTAGCATAGGAGGTGCAGCAGAAAGTAGTCATTTAGTTGACTGTGGCTATCTGGATCCAGTCACTCTGACCAGAGAGTAACTGCCCTCTGTCAAATATGTAAGGTCTTCCCCTTAGCAGCGTGGTGGGATATGGGTCTCTCCCCCACCTTCTGCCACCCTCTCCCAGAGACAGTAGCTTTCCCCACCTGCACATCCCTCCTGGTTCCACAGCACAGGTTAGAGAGTGCTGCTTTTTTGTGGTATGAGTGTTACTGGTTAGCATCTTTTCCCTCAGCACTGTGATTCTGGGTGCAGAAATGAATTTGTCTGGGACAGCTCCAGAAACCAAAAAGCCTTTGAGAGCATTAAGAATTTGTTGATTCTGTCTGGGAATTTTGTGTGTAAGGAAAGTTGGCATTTCAGTTACAGACTGAGAAAGATTTGCTTCGTTTCCTTCTGTTCGTGCAAGAAAGTCACCTTTACTTCATTAACAGCTACCTACACATACTTGAGATCAGAATTAGACCTTTTATTTTTCTGGAGTGTTTTCTCAAGATTTCTCACACCTTTGGAAAGGCTGACATTGGCCAGTGTCAATTCAACAAATACATTTTGTTTCCAAAAGTAAAACCTGAGCCATACAAAAAAAATAAAAATGAAACTCTGCCAAGCTGGAAATGCAGTGCAACAATTATAGTTGGCAGAAAGGTTTCTTTTCATTAATGATTTATGTCTCAGTTTGATTTTTCTATAGGCTGCTCAAAAGAAGTGTGCTTACAAGCTTTGCCATGTAACAGAAGGGCAGAGGGGTCAAACCTTATCCTACTTGGAGGCAGCTTCACAACAGGCAATCGACTTTGGAATGGGGACCAGAGAGAGCAAAGCACCGAAGGTCTGGTGGCGTAGGAAGAAGGAGTGAGGTGATGGGAGTTGCAGAAGGTCAGTGGTTATTCACAAGCAACAGACTCTCATTTCTTGTCTGACATTAAGCCACACAGGCCGTATGCTGCAAGTTTGGCTGACCTCCGCATCTCTCTGACAATTAACCTAGTTTAACACTGGCACTGGCAGCATGACAAGGATATTTTTCCTTGAGCTATTTCTCTGACACATCTGCCAGAACTGGGCTGTCCTGCAACGTGAGGATAAGCACTGCACTTGCAGAGCTCTTATTCCTGTCACAGCTTAAATCCTGCTCTGAATACTGGTTCTGAGATCAGCTGCAACACAGCTTGTTTCACTGTAGGGAAGCAGACTAGTAGGTCTGAGGGTCTTCTTCGTTATTTTAACACTCCTGACCTTTTCGGGGAATCTGCCTCCCAGGTCCCTGGTCCACAGAATAGCGAGCTTTGTTTCATGACCTTCTCTGTGATAATAGGGATTGTTCAGAAACTAGAACTGATTTTCTGCATCTTGGCATGTGACTGCATGTCCATACTGTCTGAGCCATACAGTGACAAGTGCATGAGGTTGCCAACAGTACAGGACACAAAAGCAGAGGTTTTATAGTAACATCACTGGCAACTTTAGACTAATAACAGCCTATGTGACAGTATATGTGTGACTGCTTGGGGCTTCCTATTTCAGAAGGAGGGTTCAGGCTGGTCTCTATGTTGAACTGATACCTCAGTGGAGGTGTCTGTTGGTCAATGATAAGTTGTATGTCATGACTAAACCCTCATTGCCACCAAAGGACTCCTGTCTTGGAGCTGAACTCTATTTTGGGATTAAGAATGTGAACATCTTTTAAAACATCTTAGAAAGCTGAATGCACCCCTAGGCCTCAGCAAAGTTGCAGCTGGTGAAGACTGCATTTCGCTAGTGAATCCTTGGGCTTTCCCTAGAATATGTTTTATCCATTCATTTAATTTATTACTTGACAACAGATTCTGAATACAGAATGAGGTGAGTTCAGGAGCAGCCCCATCAAATGGCTGGAGATTTCAAAAGATGTTGTGTAACCTTTACACACACACACACACACACATACACATACACACAAAGCAACCAAAAACACCCTCCCCCAAAAAACAACAACCAAACAAAAAACCCCTGTAAATTATCCATTCATGTTGGGCAATATATCCTCCCCATATGAAGGAAAATAGGTTGATTCTAAGAGCGGGCAAGTCAAGTCATGTTTCTAGGAAGTTTCTTTCTCATTTAGGTTGGATTTCTGTTGGCAGCATCCTCAAACTTTATTGAAGTCTTGTTCTCGGCAGTGCTGGCAGACAACCAGATTTGTAATGATCACACATCACATTGACTGTATCTGCTCTGGTATTCATTCTTTCTTCTTTTTGCCAAGACATAGAGCTGAATATAGAGGGTACCTGGGTGAGGAGTAACAAATCACAATTGACCCCTCTGTCTTAATGGAGCTGTCTTACACCATGACATTGCTGTGGCACATGGCATGCAGTAGTCTAAGTCAAGATATTTGCAGTTGCTGGAGCCATGCTTAACTTTTATTTGCTCTTCTACTAATTCACTGTATATTATTTACCTGAATAATGTAAAATAAGTGAATAAAATGTCTGTACAGCTATAAATTTCAGCTACAAAATTCAATCATTAGTGTATTAATTTGGAATCTGTTTTTCCTTCCACAACTCTCTTGAAATCATGTTGGCAGGAAGCAAGTGTTTTAGATCAGCAAGTCACTTCATGTGCACATATTGGGAAGCTTACACCTGTCTCTATATTATGCATTGCAGTCCCATCATTTGCTAGACAGTGTGTAATATATTCTTAATATATAACTTCAATAATTTAGTATTTTCAAAAATAGAGGACAAGGGGAATCTGACATGCTCCAAGTATTTTCCTGTCTCCTCTGCAGAACTTAGTGAATAGTGAAGATTAGTAGACTGACAGCCTGGTTTTGTTTCCTGTTTTATTAAGAACAGATATTACTAATTTTGAAAACATAATTCAGGTATTTTCTTTTCTCCTCTCATATGTGATAAACGTTACTGTTATATGTTATTATTAACATTCATTTAGTGCTGGTGATGTCCCACTATTTTTAACTTTCCTTCTCATGTAACAGGAGTAGTGGAATGGTTTCACAGAAACATCCACAGAGGCCTCTTCACTTGTGGATTTTATAACTCAACAGTACGAAAGCCCAGAAAACATTCCTTGTGGAACAGGCTTTTATGGAGAGGAGATAAGCACAGTAAACCAAATCCATCCTGTGATCCATGGGAGACCACTGGAAGCAGAGAATATGCTGTGCTGCTGCTATTATATGAGGATGTGTAGGTTATGGATGAGCAAGGCTGTTTTGCTTGATATGTATGAGCATCTCCTGCCAGGAGGCTAAATTACAGCCAGAAATAAGTGCTCTGTATGAAAAGCACATGTTGCAACACAGCCCTTTGCCAAGCAGGTTTTGCAGTGGGAGTGGGAATCTCAGGAGCTGGTTGTGACTTGCCCTTGTCAGTTCCCAAAGGAGCCTCAACACTGGCTCTGGTTTAAACAATTGGCCCGTCTCTCCTTCAAGCATTACTACCCAGTATGTATTTACAGCAGGAAGATGGCACTGCTGGAGACAGGATAAGTTTCTTTTCCAAATACAGTGTGTAAATACTGGCATTTCTTCTTTTGTTCTTGACACTGCTGTGTTTACAGTTGTCATTGGGATCTGTTGTTGGGATGAACAGAGTTGAGAGTGCCAGTTGCTGCTACTTTATTTCAACCCAGACTGTGATGGAAATATTGATGATAATAATAATATTAGTAAATCAGTTTAGATATCCTAAGAACATCCTGTTGTGGATGCCCAGGATCAATGCCATCCTTGTCCCCCCCGTCTGCAACCTGGACCCTGGCTTAGGACTGAGAGAGTCCTGCACATCCCTTGCAGCCTCTGGTGTTGGAAACATGCTGTGCTCTCCACATCTGCTTTACACCTGCACTGTGCTGTTCTGGGTCAAGGATACAGCCAAACAAATATACTTTTCTTGGTGCTGTCTGTAGATTTTCTCAGTATCCATTTTTAAGTGGCATTTAAATTTTCCATATCATGATGATTTTTAGTGGATTGAATGTGCACGGTTTCTAGAAAACATGTTACTTTCAGTTTCTTCCCTCAGAGGAGATTCAATTCCAGTACATTTTTGTTTTATCCTTCCAAGGCATGAGTGTAATGAAGTTGGACAGTAATGGTTGCTGCATTTCACTTTTTGTCTGCTCTTTCCCCAGTGGCCTAAGTATCTGTAAGTTTGAAGGCACTTACTGTTACGGTCTTTGAGTTCAAAATAAATCAGAAAAGAATAGACCAAAGCAGGACATAGCATTTAATAAGATATATTGTGTACATATAAATTTGCACTTAATATGTTGCGCTGACAAAGCAAACAAATGCAGTCTCTGAGATCTGCCTTTTTCATAATCTAGGCTTGAATCTAGGCTTGAATAATATGACCCAAGTGAACAAAAGAAATTTATGAGGGGAGGCCAAGACAAAATAACCCTCTTCTAGAGCTGATGAACTGTAATCCATGCCAGGTATTTTCAAAAAACATTTGTTCCTGTTCCACCTACTTCACAACACAATCTCCTATCCGGTCCCGTCCCGTCCCGTCCCGTCCCGTCCCGTCCCGTCCTCTCCTCTCCTCTCCTCTCCTCTCCTCTNACAAGGGCAGGAGAGGGGAGAAATGGCTTTCCATCTTCTCCAGTTGTGCAGGCTTGTGTGGACTTGAGAACCCCATTTCCCTTGACTCTCCACATAAGCTCTTGAGGTTTTCCACATAGTGTTTAGAGAGGCACAATGAGCACAACTTAACCTGGCATTAGAGAGAGGGCCAGGTGAGCAACCACTCAGCCAGCGGAGGGGTGGATGCAGAACCACTTCATGCAGGTCACCCCATGGGGCTCACAGCCCATTAACCTCCATCTACCTATGTACCTCTAACATTATTACAAGACTGGCTGAAGGCAGGTGAAGCTTTCTTGTGATCTCAATGTAGTGGAAAGAGTAGTATCCTCTCCTCTCCTCTCCTCTCCTCTCCTCTCCTCTCCCCTTCCCTTTTCTCTCCAGCAGACACTTAGTTACATCCTTCATATTTTTGCTAACTCAGTATTGGAGAGAGGTTAACAGTCTATTTCTTAGAGAGAAAATGCATTTCACAGATTTGCTTTTTGTTAAGGGCTGATAATTGTTGTTCGGATTTTCCTGTGCTTCATGTCTCCTCTGTTTTTCAAATCTCCAGGAAATTGAGGTTGACAACCAACACAAAAAATACCACAGTGATTTTGTGCCCTGTGGTACTTTACAACACCAAGAGAATTTGCAGCTGACAGCATGAAGGTTTTTTTGTCTGTGATGAGAGAGCTTGATTTGCTTGCATGTTGCATAAAAATAACAGTTTGCTCTTAAATAGGTGCTGATCTTTTTGCAGTGTTGCGTAAACTTTCTTGACTCTACCTGCCAAGCACAAATAGGTTGTTTCTGCCCTATTTATGTTTTGAGAGAAGAAGCAGGTTTGAAAGTCTTTAAGTAGGCTCTTCCATTGGTTCCCTTGACATGACTTGTAAAGCTCATTCAGTCTCTGTCATCACCAGTGCCAGGCTGTGTTTTGGTTTCTTTAGCCATTTTCCACTTGACTGCTCCTGGCTACCCTAAATCTTTGTCTTTCCATTGCTTCCTCTTAATTCCTGTATTCTTTACACCCCTGCTCTTGCTCCTTGTCTCTCCCACACATCTGCCCCACTGGGTTTAGCAGTACCGAGGGATCAAGGTTATCAGAGAAGTGTGGCCTTGAATGCACCCAGCATGACAGCAACATTTTTCTTCTGTCTGGTAAAGGAGAATTGAAATGGTTTTAAAAAACTGTGAATAGAGATCATACAATTGTAATTTCAAAGTCACTTAAAATTTGTAAATTCAATCAATCCATTGATAGACACTTCTGCTGGGGCTGCACAAGCCCTATCCTCTTTGTTTCAGTGGTGGCAAGACCCTGTCTGCGCCCTTCTTTTGTCTCCAAGCACCTGACTGGTCTGTGAAATAGTCTGTGAAAGGGTTATTCTCTTGAGTGTCTTGTCTTGTTCAAGGAGAGTAAGAGGGAAACTGGCTAACTTGATCTGTTCAGGACCCTTGTGGTTGATTCCAGCGGTGCTGAAAACACCAAGCCATGTGTCTTCCATCACCTTGCACTACTGCAGCACTGCAAAACTCTGAGCTGCTTATGTTTCTTAATTTAAATTTATGGATTAATGTGTGAGTAATGTATTGTGAATATAAGCTGCAGAACTTAATTTCAGCAAAACATGTAGAGCTGAAGGCTAAAAACAAGGAAAGCTTTATGGTTTAACCAGATTTGGTGAGACTCCCTTTATATTAACTTCACTTCAGCAGTCTTCGTGGACTCTAAATATTTATCTGTTAGACTAAACATAGGTTAAGGCAGGCCATGGAAATAGCTCAGTTGAAGAGCTGACATCTAATCAGAGTTTTACAACAGATCCTCTGCCTAGTTAAATTACCATCTGGAGTGAAATTCTTAAAAGAGTTGCAGATTGCCCTGCAAAACTCACTACAAATGGTGAGAATAAAATAAGCCAAAAAGTAGGGGTCATAAGTTCGCTCCCTATATCATTCAATTCCTCTTGTTTAGTTGATTTGTTTGGTTCAAGAACCTTGCTCTAGTTGTTCTCTGTCTGCTATTCCAGTACCTAGACAGAGGACAGTATGGAAGAAGTAATGAAAACAGTAATATCAATTTGCTTGGCTTTTAACTCAGTTCTCTTAGTTGTCAATTTGTTCTATACAGATATATTCCATTAACTTCAACAAATTGCTCTCTTGAATTTCATTTGAATGAATTTGGAAGAAAGGAAGGTTTTATATACATGGTCAAACTTCTAGTTTTTGCACCTATAGAGCAGAGAGAAGGAATAATAGAGATAAAAAAATATTTTTGAGAAAGGAGCATCTAACCACACTAATTCATGCCATGCAGTTTTTAGCAGAAACAGCAGTTTTAAAACACAGAACATCCCTTGAGGGCATGTGGGTGAACGAGTTGAAACAATATGTATAAAATGTCATGGACTCCAGCTTCTTCAATCTCTATGACAACCTCTTCCTCCCTTAAAAAATACACACCCCTGTGTGGGAGCTTTGTAAAACCTCAGACTGCTCTTTTCCTGTCCCTTGCAACAATGGTATGACAACAGGTCTTAAAGAATCAGGACTTTTTCTCTGGTCTTTTTTATTGTTCTTGAAATTTTTTTCCCTGCATTGGCAGACACAAACTCCATGACTTTAACACTGACCAGAAAGTCCCTCTGGAGCAGGATATTTTCAGGAGAGTGGCAGAACTGGTGATAAAACAATGCCCCATTGCTGAATGGTCAGATCTGTCACTAAAGTGCAAGGATACGGAAAGGTCCCCATTTGTCTCCAGCACTGAAACTTCTAACTCCTTGTAAGTGTCATTCATATCACTAGAGAAGGCTTCAAGGGTTTAGGGGTTAACAGACTTGCTGCCTGTCTCATAAGCTAATGAAGAAGCTGAACAGCATAGCTATAGGCAAGGGATTAATCAGGGTCCTCTCTCACCAACCCCTCTGACCACAGTGGAAAAATCAGTTTGACTTCTCTGTTTCACCTCTGTGTGCCAGGCACAAGGAAATGGAGGGTTCAGGTTTGGGTTGTTTTTTTTTTGTTGTTGTTGACTGAGGGAAAATTCTGGGCTTGCAGTTTCTTCATTCAAAAAGCTTCTGCGTGATCTTTTTCCCCATCTCTTGGTAGCTCCTGGGAGTGGGATAGGTCCAGCACCATATGACACACCTCCTTCCATCTGTCCCCATCCACCTGCCTGGGGAGGTTCTGAGCATCAAGGAGGAGAGGAGACAGCCCATATCCACCTGAGACCTGCTTGGGCTTGCTGCATGGGCATACATTAGCAGGATTTCCAAACAACCTTGAGATAGTGTTTTGCTTCTGAAGGTGCATGACTTCCTGCAGAGCTCAGGAACAAACATCATTTCACTGCTTTCTGCGGGACAACTGGCCCTGTATGGATTGGCTGGCTTGCCAAGGGGTCAGATGAAGGGAGAGAGGCAGAGCTATGGGTGTGACCTGAAATCCTCTTGCTGACATTCCGTAAACATGACTGTGACTACAGAGGACAGTGCTGATATAGGGCTGTCTCAGCTGCAGCATCTGCACTGAGGTATGCCTGTGCTCCCCTTTGTCAGACAGAACCAGGGAAATTGGATCCTAAGTGATTTTATAGTTTATATGTCTGTTTTCAAACAAGTATTTGCTATTTGGGAAGTTAGTCAGGCCTGGTCTTCCTAAGCAATGTTTTCAAGAAAAGATTATGATTGTGTGAAGTGCTATTCTGGAATCACATATTGTGCTGTCTGCTGATGACAACTCCCTCGGCACCTTTTTTTCCCCGTCTGACATTTCCAAAAAGAACAGCTGTGCTGCTTATGGTCCCCTGTGCCAGGGAAGCAGTTGCTGATGTTGTCCTCCCCGCCCTTCTGGCTGCTTTGCAGAGTGCTTTTCCAGGTCTTCTGAAATAGTCACATTGCAGAGAAATGGTCCTCACCCTTGCAAGCCAGTGGTGAGTTTTCAGGTACAAGACCAAGCACAGAAATTCAGGTGACCCATGATTCTGCATCTTTATCAGCACACAAACATTTGAAATTCCAGCTTCTTTTGTGTTTTTATAAGGTATATGGGTGTCTGTTACTTTCATTCCCCTCTCCTTTTTGCTACAGATGTTGAGGTATCCAGTGGAGAATAAAAGTGCTGTTCCAAAAGTTAGGACTCTATGGAACAGTTTTATTCTTACTGCTTTTTGTGCTGTGGTAGTTTAAAGAATCCAAAAATGAATCAAATCCTGTGTTGCGAGACACCAAACAAAAAACATAGCAAGCAAAAAGTGGGTTTTATTTCACATTAAATAAGGTGAATCTGTAACTTGTTTTCAAGATGTGACATGTTGAGGGATAGACCCTGGCTCTCACAAGAGACCCAGAGCTTGAACAGAGAGACATTTGGTATCCACAAGATATGACAGGGAAGAAGGGGCAAAAATTATCCAAGAAAGATGGTTTAAACACACAGAGAAGTTAATCCATAATAAAGTTTTGTGATGTGACAATACTGTTCTTACTCTAGGGTAGCTTTTCTGGTGAATGCTCTTACTCTGAAATGGAGGTGTCTCCTGGGGCATTATTCTGAGATGTGTGTGTCTACGCATATAATATACATAGTGTGCCTAAGGTATCATTCCGTGACCCCTGCAGTAATCATGTACTTTCCTATTGCAGACAACTCCTTAGGAAGCAGCATCATCTCTGGAGACTGAATGCGGGTAGCCTTTGCAGAATGGTTTGTGCTCAGTTTTGGAAGGTTGTCTTAATGCCAGTATCTAAGTACTCAGAAAACCCTTCAACATGATGTTGCAGCATCTTCTATTAGCTTTTAAAGAAATAAGAAAATAATTTGTCACAAGGCTGTTCTGTTTAGGATCAGTAATTGTTAGGTATTTATTTCCCTTTGTTCCTTCTCCTCCTTTACTCTCTATATTGCACTCTTATAACACACAGTGCTGAGTGTCTGGCTTTGCCCTTTGGGAAGCAAACTTGTTCCAGGGCAGTTAAGGAAGTTCAGAAGCTGAAGATAGGTAAACCACCAGCCACTGATCCAAGGCATTACAAAAATTACTAAAACAAAAACCCACGTCTCAATTTCTAATATAAATATTTAAATGCACTACTAATTTTGTTTAGTCTGTCTACTCCTTTTTCCTTAATCTTCACCATCCATGTCAGGCTGAGGTAGATATTTTGGAACCAGATGAAATTTTCTCACTGTATCTGTAAGACTATTCTGTGTTATATTGTTTGTTGAGCCATCTGTATTGACAGGCTGTTGTGGTTTTATTTACATGAAGTAAGTAGGATTTGTTTTATGTATGTCTGAATCTGGGCTGGAAATATGTCCAATGCCCCCAGCATGGTGCTGTCCACTAGTGGACACTAGTGTAGATGTCCAGCTGGAGATCCTGTCTGTTGGTGATGGCTTGGGTCACCTTGAGTGCTGCCTTTACTGTGAAAATTAGCATATAATGAGGCATGGCATGAGCCTGCTCCTGGAAGTTAGATTGCCAGCTGCCTTCTGAGGGACCAGGGTCAGCTCAGTTTGAAGAAGACAGATGTAATTATCCCTTTCTCAGAGCCGATAATGAAATGACATCATTTCCTATGCCACCTTGGTTTTGCTTCAGGGAGTCCATCATTACTGCTAACAAGACCCAAGTCTACTTAAATTGTGACGTTAACAAAATCACAGCCTGCACTGGAACAGCCTCAGGCGCAGAGGCTGTCTGAGTCACCCAGATGCCACAAACTGTCACAGAGAATTCACGGTTTGGATTCATTTCAGGACAGCCTGTCGCACAGCAGCCCAGACCCATTTTGTGGGAGCAGCAAGGTCAAGCAGGATGTTTGCTCTCCTAGGACAGCAGAGGCGAGGCCACTGCCTTGGATTACCCAGGGGAATATACTTGTAGCTCATGCTTAAGGTTCAGTACTCCAAACCTGCTGCCCAGGTTTTACGACCCTATTCTAGGTGCCCAGCTGCATGCATGACATTTATATTTTAATATCGAAAGCAAAAATAGTCCTTAGAACTTCAATATTGGAATTTCCAAAGCTGCAGTATTGTAAAGGGGGAAGGAAAGAGCAGGTTCTTAAACAACATTTTGTGATTTTTTTTCCCATTTCCTGCATTTTAGTAGGATGAGCAAAAAAGTTAATGTGTTTTGCAACAGGACAGTATGAGATGACTGCCTCTGATCTGGAACATTTTTAAAAAAAATTGAATAATTAAAGAAAAAAACAGAGTGAAAACACCCAGTATCTGAAGGGGAGCTTCACCAGGAACTAGAGATAGGGCAAGGAGTAATGGGTACGAATTGAAAGAGGGGAAATTTAGGTTAGATATAAGAAACGCTTTACTGTGAGGAAGTTTCGACACAAACAGGTTGCCCAGGAAGGCTGTGGATGCCCCAACCATGGCAGTGTTCAAAGCCAGGTTGGATAAGGCCTTGAGCAACCTGGTCTAGTGGGAGGTGTCCCTGCCCATGGCAGGAGAGATTGGGACTAGGTGATCTTTAAATCCCTTCCAACCCCAAATGTTCTATGCTTCTATGATTTTTTTCTTATTTATACTGTGCAAAAATAGCATGAATCTCAGAGAATAGAAATGACTAAGAAAACCTAAAGAAACATGCAGCATCTGCAAAGTAAGGAATATGAGGAAAGAACAGCTGAGAAAATTTAGTTTAAAGGAAGACACAGTACAAAAGTTGTTTCCCCTACTTTTTTTACAGTAAGAGCAATCATTCACTGGAACAACCTCTGCAGGGATATAGTATAGTTCCCATCACCTAAGGTCTTCAAGATGCTTAAGGTTAATCACTAACTTTCTTTAAGTTAAAGGTTTATCACTTATGGTTTTGGAGAGGGTGCTAGTTAACCTCACCTAGGCTTCCTCTCCCATGAAAGATTGGACCACGTGATCTCTTGGGTCTCTTCCAGCCTAGACTCTTCTATGATTTTATGGTACTTGTCTTCATTAGGGAAATAAACTTTGTGTTGTTGGTAAGGGGGTACCCACTTCTAAAGGCATCTTTTGTAATTAGGGGCTTTCAGGGTTGTACTCCTGCTTGCACCCTAATTTGTGTGGTTTATTCCTTAATTCACCAGTTATATCCTGGTGAACTAAAAAAACAATACACATACTTACAGAGAGGTTCTCAACCTGTATCTGAAGCCTCTAAGGGTGTTTCTTCACCTTCACGTGGGCTCATATGCCTAGATGGTATTGGCAGGTTTTTCCCAAGATATTGGCTGGACAATGAGAGGACTGTGCCTTTTCTTCTTAAGAAATTCTCCCAAGTTCAGCTGAAAAGCCACAGTGGACTTTGAAGCAGGGCTCAGGTTCTCCCTCTCCCGGTGCCAGTTTTTCATTTGGAGGCAGCATTTGACTCCCTCTCGCTCAGTACTCTTCTGAATAAGCTTCAGCAGGAGGAGCAGAGATCAGCATTGCCTCAACCTGACCTGAGCTTGAGTGGTTAGAAGATCCTGTAAACTGAGGTGTGAAGGTGCAAGCTCTGTCAGTCTTCCCTGCCACTGAGAGCTGACAGTGGTCTGCATACAGCAGGAGAGAAACCACACCCCTGCTTTTTGGATGCTTTCCATGATATTGGACTCAGCACTACCAGTAAGTACCTGTGTGGTGAGAAGGGTGATTGAATTGAGGTTTTTTTCAGATTTGGATAAAAGAATTAGGGATAAAAGTATTTCTGATAGTTCTGTTAAAAAATGGTGATCCAAAAAAAGTATTTTTCATGATTTTTTTAGCATAAGTGAGCATTTCCTACTACGTGAGCTTTCAGAAGACTATAAACAACATTCCAGCCATACTTGTGCTGTGGTTGTATTTGGGCTTTCTGAAGCCTTTAAATGCTTTTATAATGTGTGTTTATTTTAATGGACAGATGAAGTATCTCACTGAAATATCTCATATTCAGTTGGGTGGAACCCATAAAACATAAACAGTGAAGATTTTTGCATGCCCAGTGGGGCTGGAGGGATTTGTTCTGAAAACTGGCTAATGATGTTCCTCTGATCCATCCTCTTCCAGTTATATATGAAAAAGAGAAAATTGCAGAGCTAGAAGGAGTAGAAGACAGAACAGTGTTTCTCCAGCAAATTATGCTGTTGGCTATGTTATCTTCACAAAAAAAATATTTTAGTCAGTAGTGTGACTTACATAGTTCTTATGCCAGTGTCATCACTCATTTAATCTGAAACTCCGGAAACTGAGCTCTGAGACACGCCAGGAAATGTTGTACACTTCCTTCCCCACCACTGCAAGAAGCTAGGGTTGTTTTAGGGTCTTAAGACACAGTGACTAAGGAGTCACATGCAGTTTACTTACAGGACTGGTTTGGGGTCCTTGTTGAATGATAGACATTGGATTTGATAAGATTATGGGGAACATTTGCAACATCTTAAGAAGCTACTTAGTTGTACTGGCACAGATGTCTGCTCAACACTTGGATGGGACATCTGACAGAGATCTCTCTGGTTTTTCAGCTGTTGTGATGCACTGAGATCTTTTTGTGATCTTCACTGTGAGGAAACAAATATAGTGGGAGGGCTCAATATACATGTGTGTATATTGTACAGGTGTATTAGCAGTGGTCAGAGAGAAATGCCACAAGAGCTAGAGCTGTGGGTGGCTGTCCATAGCACATTTGTGAATAAGATGATACGAAGATAGCATTGGTTATTTCCTGGCTGCAGCTCCATTGTTTCCTGTAATTTCAAATTCCAGTGTAGAACATAGTAGTAATCCCAAGCCTTGGGCTGAAAACATCTTGAAATTGAACACAGTGTTCCCTTTTTATTATTTTATATCTCGAGACCTATGTGCATGTGTAACTGCTTTGTGCCAACAGAATCCTCAAATCTGCTCTCAGTAGTTTCGGCGTGTTGAGTCTGTGACATAGCAGATACTACAATTAGTTTTATTTTAAAAATAAATGTGTGCTAAGTACACGAAAACAAAAAGTTTCTGTCTGGCAGGTTCTTCTGTCTGTAGCTGCAAGAACTGGGTTACGCTGATCCTGTCAGTCTTGTTAAAAAACCTTGTCCTTTTGCAAGCATATTTTGCTCACTGCATCATGAAGCTTTTATAGTATAGGTGGGGATAGTAGGCAATGCTGAGATATTGAGTTCCAGAAGTCTAGTTATACCTGTTGAATATAATCCGGTGATCAAAACACTGAACAATAAACATGAAAAGCACATGAATCAACAGATCGAATGCTTATTCTTAACATTAATTATATGTGTACCTAGATAATTAGAAAAATGCAGTGTACTAGATTGTGCAGCACTATGAGGAATGGCATTGCAATGCCTTAAGAATTTCTTTGTCCTTGCACTTGCTAATTTTGTCACAGATAACTTGATTTTAGCAGCATTAATGTTTTTGAGCCTTTGTGTATGTATGCTGTGATTTTCCCTATGTACAATTTTTAGTTAATTTTCTAAATGAGGAATATTTAAAGTGATCCTGCTGCAACCTCGTTATACTACTGTTAAAAAGATTGTGTTTTATTAGTATAAGGTAAAAGTAGTTGTCAAGGTTGCCTGTGGAGTGCTAATGCTGTTCTTTGAGTGGTCTTGGATGGACTTGAAATGCAGATATGAAGCTGAAAGCTGCTGATGGCAGGTCTTACATTGCTGTCCAAATACCCAACTGACACACATTGCTTGTGATTGCTCCGGAGTGCACAGCTTCTGTAGATAAAAGAATGTACAAATATTCATAAGTAGCCAAATTTTTCATGAAGAAACCTCTCAGGGGTCTTTCTAATTTGTTTTCACACTTTCTTTTGGAACAATGTTCAAGTTTTACTCTCAAGAGTGGTGAAGGCTGAAGGGTTTAAGTAGGTTTTATAGATAATGACGCAGTTCTGGAAGGTGATGAAAGAACCTGGTAAAGTTTTCATCGAGTTCCACTTTTGCTGAAGTCAAAAGGAGTTTTTAGTACTTTAGTACTTTAATACAGTACTTGAAAGGATTAATGTGTTTGAATTATGTATTATATGTTGAATGCTATAAGTACTAGAAGCATTAGCAAGGTTAACAGGCTCTCACCAGCTCAAAAATGCTAGTGCCACGTATCTGATTTTTGTCTCTTATTTTGCTCTGAATCTCCTAACCAGTTAAGTTCCTTACTGTGTCACTACCCGAGCACCTACCAAGAGTTAAGAGATAGTGTGCTGCCTCTCTGTTTTCCTTGCTTGTGTCAGCTGTTCTGAGTAGATTGCATGAGATATGCAGATCATTCTTGGGGAGCTTTGGTCTTTAATTAAGTACAGTATAAATAAATACTACTCCTGTTTTGCCTCACAAAAGATCACTGGTTTTGTACTTCTGGCCAGTAACTTCCTCGTGATGACAAATGTTTGTTTGTAGTAATCTAGGTGCAAATAATTTTAGTAGGCTGACTGCAGTCTTTCACCCTGGTTAACTCCTCACTTTTTTTGCTCGAGGTCTACTTGTGCTCTATGAGCATTACTTTTAGAGGCAGCATTAGAAAAGATAGAAGCTTTAAGAGCAACTCAAGGCTATGCCTGATGTTAACAATGGGAACAGACTGCTGATGCCTTTGTGCATTCTGAGAGCATTCGTGACTTGGACACAGGGGGCGAAGGGGCAACAGAAGGTGAAGCCACAAAGTCAGTTGTGAATATTGGCTTCTTTAAAGTAGTAGTTATGTTAGGCAAAACCAGAAGCTGTGCTAACCCATAAGAAAAAGTTGTCATTTCCAGCCTGGCTACTGACTTGCCCATCTCAACTCTCTCTAGCAGTTTACAGCTCCATTCTCCTATATGTAAAACTGCTGCAATTTGTTGGAATGCTTTAAGACTAGAACTTCTATGATCATTGGACTTTGAAGAGAAAACAGTATAGCTATAGTTTCAAGATCATCAGTGACAGAGTAATGGCCTGGAAGAAGTGTCAGGAGAGAAAGAGAACATTATCTGGACCAACAATTTGTACACACTCCCAGCAACAACTGGGATCATTGCACAATAATCCCAGACATGATTTTTGCCCACAATTTCAAGCAACTAGTATTGTTTACCTATTTCTTACAATACCCTGTTCTTTTAACCTATGGGAACTATAACTCCTTTTCCTAGTGGTGGACCCAAATTTATACCGAGTAGCTGATGTGGAAATGTAAGTATACAAATACTCCTGTGACATTCCTTATATAATGCACAAATATATTTTGTTTGACAGCATCTTAGGGCAAAAGCAGTGTGAAAATGACAACCATTCCCTGGGGTCAGATCTTTACAGACAGGACAAAGCACAACTTTAGGCTTTGCTAGTAAGGTAGTTCCAGAATTTATTGAATTGTGATGTCTTCATTAATGCAAAAAGTGTGGAAAAAAAGCTTAGGAAACCATGTCAGGAACAGGCAGAAATTAAACTGAAAACTGAAAAGGTAAGTATTTGAGAGGTTTTTCCTATGTTGTGGGAAAGTATTTAAGCTTAATAACTTTAGCTTAAAGAGATAAATGTTATGAGGACCTTTATAAATATTTACAGAGTAATAAAGCAGAAATATAGAACCACTACATCTAATACATGTTTATACTCTAGCAAAGGCCTCTGGCTGACAGTAGAGAGTAAATAACATGAGAAAATCTGACAGCTAGGCAGAGGAGCCATTTCCCCCATCTTAATTTCTCTCATAGCTATCTCTGTGCTGACACCAAAAAGGGCAGTGTTTTTGGAAGCGTGGGAAGCAATTGCTGATCTTCAGCCCTCCAGAGGTAGCAGGGATCATGCCACTGGCCTGTGCTGCCCTCACAGCCAGCCCTGATGCCCCAGGTGTCAGGAAGCTGTCTCTAAAAGGCTTTTGTTTATAGGATTATTGAAATGAAAGAGCGTTAGTAACTGGAACAATTTCCCACTTAAGTGAAAAATGAACATTTTTTTCCCCCAAACAAGAAGGCAAATGTCTGACACTGAGAGATCATCAGGGAGAGAATACCCAAGTGCATCAATGCCAGGGTACAGAGTGCACAGAACAGCAGTGGTAAGCATTTGGAAATGTTGCTGGCATTATGGAATTCAACTGCAGGTGCAGAGAACAGTTTGGTTTTAGTTGCATGCTTAGATACTTTTTTTGCAGCCTGTCTTCACCAAGTGTCCATTGGAAAATGTAATCCAGGACTTCAAGCTTTGCTTTTTAGATGGTTCATTTCCTTTTTATCAATATTGAGGAAGGTTTAATGTAGAGAAGACCTTCCTAGCCATAGCTGGTGATTACAGTAGCTTGAGGAAAGCTCTCAACATTCTTTAAAAAGAGCAAAAAATGCACGTGTTAAAAAAAAAAAAGAAATCAGGTACTTATTTATGAAGATATTTTTCATATGCAGTGTTCAAACAGTGGTTATTCTTTGCAAGAACTCCGAATTATCAAGGGAAAATCATTGCTGTTAAGCACTGAGTTCCGGTATTGATTTTCCTATATAGCAAAAAAAACCCCACAAACAAACATACAAACAAACAAAAACAACAGCAAAAAAAAAAAAAGGAGAGAAATCTTTCACATAAGACCAGGATTCACAGAAAAGAGTTTTCTGAGCAAGGATGATACAATGTCACTGGGTGCAAAGAGCAGTGGAGTACTGCTCACCTTTACTGCTGTAGATTTCATGTCTCTGCCTCTTAAGCACCAGTATGGTTGGTCCTGATCTGAGACTGCATTTGCTACATTTTCACTTAGATCTGTAACACGGATCTGGTGGGATTTTTGGTGCCTTGCTCCTTTTTCATATTTGGCTACATTTTCTGGTGCACGGTTGGAAAAAGTAAGATCAGAAGAGTTGTAATCCCTGTCTGAGAACTAATCAAGTCACTTCAATCCTAATGATGGAGTTTCAGAAGCCTTTAGAGTTTAAGTATTTGGCCTGAAAGCCATGTGGTGGGTGTTTGGGTTTTGTTTGGACTATAACCACTGCTGATGCACACGAGAATGGTTCCCGTGGGGCAGAAGTTGTCAACACCTTCTTGTGAGTCAGCCTTTCCAACTCAGCCCCACCTCTCCTTTCTTCCCAGGCGCAGCAGGAGCCTCTCACCAGGGTCTCACAAGTGAGGTTATCAGCACCAGGTTCTCCAGGATGCTCCTTGCTGATCAGCTTCAGTTGTTCCACCAGCCATTCCACCAGATCAGTTCAGGGGTACCAGAGTAGCAAGGAGACAGGGGCTGTGATCCGCACTGTTGGTATCCCAGCTTGTGTCCAGCCCAAAATACACAGGGATGAGGCTGCTTGCACGGAGAGCATAGCTGAAACATAGTTGTCTGTCCTGATCAGGGTTTAGTTTTGGATCAGCAATGACAGCCCATTATGCAGTAGTTTCTTTTGCTGGGCAATCTTAAGTGCTTTGTATACATTATTCTTAATTGCATTCAGACAATGCGTCCACTTCTGCTGCACTAAAGCAAAACAGCTCGAAAATATGAGTATATTGCAAATGAGGCTGGGAAAGCACCACTGGGACCAGACAGGGAGGGTTCCTGCTCTGTTTGTGTCAGACCTGGCTCACAGGCACTGTGACTCTACATTCACTTTTTTCCCATCTCATGCCCAGGCAGTCAAGTCTGAGACAGGGAGAAAGAAGCATAGCCTGTGAAGTGACACAAAAAGCAGGGCATTTTTAAGAACAAATGCATTATAAGTCATAGAATCACAGAATTATAGAATGGTTTGGGTTGGAAGGGACCTAAAACATCATCTAGTTCCAATCCCCCTGCAATGGGGAAATATATACATATTTTTTGCCTATGGTATTGTTTCATTTAGATCACAAGAAGAGAAGTGAAAAAATCCATGCAGTTGTCCTTGCTCATATTTTGACTTTATATTTTCTCCCTGTATCAGTGTGGGTAATTGAAATCTTTGAGGTCAGCCTCATTTTGAATCTCTCCTTTGCTGTGCAAGTCAGAGATGCTGCAAGGAAAACTCTGTTTTCAAACCACTGTTTTAATTTGAATTTCAAATGATGTGGATATGTTTCTGTTGGCCTTGAGTTTAACTCAAGGTTGTTTTTACAAATGGTAGGACCATGTTAATGCAGCTACAGGGTTTTGGATCAACTCGCTCCAGCACTTTGGATGTGCTGCTCCTGAAGCCTGGAGTGCAGAGCCTCCCTTACATGTGGAGCAGGGTGCAGGGCAAAGATTACCCTGTGGCTGCCAGGGTTGATACTAGCCAGAACTGCAACCCTGAGTGAAGTTTCAGCAGCCACCACTGCCTCCCACTGCCCAGTGGTTAGCTGATATGGCCAGAATTTCAGACAGCACA
The DNA here is from genome assembly GCA_013396655.1 of Campylorhamphus procurvoides. Taxonomy (NCBI): domain Eukaryota; kingdom Metazoa; phylum Chordata; class Aves; order Passeriformes; family Dendrocolaptidae; genus Campylorhamphus; species Campylorhamphus procurvoides. The sequence goes on along the minus strand of WBMV01001705.1, from coordinate 644,993 downwards.
TTTCTGCTTCATAAAAGAGGCTGTGCAAACAGAGGTAGCTATTTGCTCAATTTCCTGTAAGTACCTAGTGACACTACATTAATGGCACAAACTGTACAACACACGTTATTAATGTCTGTTTATCTCTCTTGGGTTTGGCCTTCAAATTGTTTCAGTATCACACGGCTGCACAGATGTACTTGCTGTCCAGTGTGACTGAGAAGGAACATAAATCTGTAGTTCACCTTGGCCTGCAGACAGTGTTGGGTTCACTTACTGACTGGCCTACGTTAATAAGGTATCCCACTCTGCCAGCTGTAAATCAGGCATTTTGTTTAATAATCACAATGAGAGAGCTAATTAGTACTGGCATGTAGCTGTTTTATGGATCCCTCTTTTCTGGGAGCCAAATCCAACCATATGGAAAAATGTAGCTGAGACACTATAAATATGATTCCACTTAGACAGTAATTTCTTCTGTTTTCTGTTATCACAGCAGTGTCAGCACAAGCAAAACAATGAAAGTGAAGAGATGCCGTTGCAGATTTTATTACAAGTTTGAGGTCTTGGGACTTTTTTTTTTCTTCTTCAAGGACACTGTGTTAATCTGAAGAAAGAGGATTTGATTTGTGTTCATTTGTGCCTGCCGCAATTATTTAAGAAATAGCTTCAGTGCTCACACTTGAAGAGCTTTGGCTCTCTTTTAACAATTTCTGGCAGAGTTAGAAAGATATGCTTTGTGCTTTGTATCATGACAACTTGTCTTCTCCAATAAGCCACATCTTAAACTGTGTCAGTCCTCTCTACATTCAAATTAACTGTCTTCTACTCATTGCTGTTGGACTGATGCTGTTGACTGAAGTGTCTGCAGCACAGCCAGTAGCAGTGAGTGAGGATTTCCACAGAAAGTGAAGGCTTTAGCAGCAAAGTGCAGATGGGCACCAGGCAGTGGTTGAATCCAAATAGCTGGGAATCTTTGGGCAGAGCCACTTCTGATCTTCATGTTGATCTTCATAGGACCAACAAAATATGAAAATCACCTGCATGTGAGGATCCATTCACAAGGCTGGTGATCCAGTATCAACTACTGAAACTTTATTGGCATGGTGAAAACAGAGGCAAAGGAAATAATATTGGAGGAACAGGAATATTTCTTATCTTCTAAATCTTTGCAGGATCTCTGTAAAGCAAGGACTATTTTCTGAGAACAACAAACAGTTCTCCTCAAGCCAATTCTTTGTGTTCAATTTGTTGTGTTGCTGTTTTAGACTATTTTTTAACTATTTTGTTGAGAATGCATAGGCTGGATCAGCAAATGTGACCTGACCGCAAGTGGGAGATGTCAAGGATGGGTTTCCAAAATACTTTGTTGGAGAAGTTGAGGTAAGCACCAAGAGGGAAAGGCCTTTGTGCTTCTGCTTCTGTGAAATTTAAAGGACAGCATCCTGCCATGGTGTAGGATTCTGGAGGAGTGAGGAAGTCATGCCCCATTTTCTGGAAGGAATAGAAAAATACCTGCTGCAGGGGAGGCAGGAGAGCTCTTCCTTTCTGTTTTACATGTTTTTTGCAGTCATGCCTTGTGACAGGTGCCTCAGATAGCTTTTGCTTGGTCTTTGGAAATAGTTGACCAACCTTTTCCATAAGAGTATTTTCTTCTGAGATTACTCATTTTGCTTGTGAAAGGTTTCAGAAATAATTTCTATTACAGCCATTCCCATGCAAGCCTTAAAGCATATACAAAGCCCTTACACAGTTGCATCAATATGACACAGCTGGGGTTAGGTTTTTTCCCCTCTTTAAGATGAAAATTATCAGAAGCAGTATGAGGTAGATGATGGTAAATCATAATTTAATGCCAAAAAAGGTTTCAATTCAATTGTCTTGTCAAAAGCCAATACCATAAGAGAAATTAAACTGCTTCTCTGAAGCTGATACAGAGAGCTCTATGACTTCTTCTCATATCATCTTTCTGTCCCAGGAGCTGCTTCCATAAATCATTTCTCTTCCAAGGCTTCTGTTCAGTGTACTACTTCTTTTCGTGACACTTAACCCACTAGCGTTGTGTACTGTATGTATTATGCATTGCCTTTTGTGCATGCCATATATTACGAAGAGCTTTCTATCCCTAAGGGTTTCTGCAGCTATTTCTGTGAGTTTGTCCTACAGGGCACTTTCATGAAAGTCATCAGTTAGCCTTTGCTATGAAGAAAGAGATAATAGTAACTGAAAATAGGCCAAGCTCATTACATTATGATTAAAAGGCAGATTTTTTTTGTTTTCTTTAATGCAGTGAACATGTTTCTAGTGGGTGGGCACTGGCCAGAAATGATGCTGGATGAAAGTCACAGGTGCTGTGTCCTTGGCCACTCTGTCTTTTTGGTTATTTTGTAGCTTTATTTGAATAGTGACTCATTAAGTGTACAGCGACCTTTAATTTCATTCAAGTGACTTTTTCTAATGAGTCCTGAAAAATAAATGCCATGTGTGGTCCTGCCTTCACAGCCCAGGATGAATCTAGAGCAGATAGTCGGGGCCACAGGTAAATTTGTTTCAAAGCAGGCTGGTAATTTGCCTCTTATAATGCTGTATCTTCAGCTCTTCTAGGAGCACACATGGCTCCACCAGAAACAGAGGATTTTGTCACTGTGAAGGTCAAGTCAGGATTCAGAATTTTCATTTTTCTCCAGAAGTATTGTAGGACCTGCCTTGAGCTCCCCAGGCTGGTAAAGTCTCACCTCAGTCTACGGTCTGAGGACCTGCTCTCAGTGCCTTGGTGGGAGCCCTGTACTCCCTCCTGGGCACTGGTGGGGCTGCAGGGCAAGTGGGACCCATCTACCACCTCTCGCACCTCTTCCTCTGACCGGGCAATGACCACTTTTAGTGCCCCAATGAGCTGGAACAGCAGAGCTGGTAACTTCATCTCTGTGGCTGAATTTGAAAACAGTTCCCTGGGGGCAGTTCAAGTAGTAAATTGTCTGCAGGGGCACCTTGTGGGGACTGGATTCCTGCAGCTCCCAGGTGTTCAGCTCCACCTGCAGACCTCGCTTCACTGATTGCACTGGTCTCTACAGATCACAGTGCCGTGCTTCATATGTGACCACCTTGGTGACTGGGAGGGTTTTTCAGGGGGCAGGACTGAATAAGGCACCTCTGACTTAATTAGCCTCCTGCTATTCCTCTCCTCTTGCATATACAGTAACTCTTTATACACATGGCACTACATGCAGGGCTGTGGCTCTCCATTTTTCCTTGACCAGCAGTAGTCTCTCCATATAAGGGGGTAACTGAGCTTTTTTGAAGGACAGATTTCCTTCTTTTTGATTCTGTGTAACATGACAGTATTGACATTTTCCCGTCTTGTTAATCTTCCATATTTCACTGATCACCACAGTCATCAGTTTGTACTCCAAGCAATTCCTTGGCACCGGATAATTTCCGTAAGTACACAGCATTCCAATGCAACTTGCTATCATGTGTCTCTTTCCCTCCTGTCTCCTTAGATGTAAAGGTGCATCTCACTATGGCCTTACTAAGGAAAGGAAGAGGCGTTCCCAAGACTGCTCTCCTGACCATGGCTCCAGCTTAGCAGTAGCTGCCCTGGGCCCTGAGCTCTCGGCAGCTGCAGCCATTGCCTTAATGACAGATGAGCCAGGGCTGGTGAACCCGGCCTTCAGCCCCACCTCGGAGGACAGCCAGCTCGGCAGCAGCCCCGGAGACCTGCATCGCAGCAACCGAAACAGAAGTAAGAACTAAAGAGCTGGCTTCAGAGCCTGGTGTCCCCTTTCAACATTCATTTTTCTGTGAAATATAGGTTGTTGGAGGATTTAAAAAAAAAAAAAAAAGAGAGAGAGAGATTGAAAGCTTTCATTTTACATGGCATATCCAATTGCATACTCAGTGACCGAATAGATTTGAGGTGAAAAAAAAATGGCTTGGCCAGGGGCAGCATCAAGCTGAAGACAGACTAACTGCACACATGCAAACTGAAAGTCTTAAGAAAGATTACTTAGGCAAGTCATCTCAGCTGGAAGATTAAATGCTGAGATGTGTATGACATGGTGGGGAGATGGTGTAGCTGTGTAATGGCTTCACCAAAGCATGGTGGCCTAGGTAACCTCGATGGACATAGGCACCTACCCAAAAACTTGTTGGGAACTATGTTTGGCTGTTGCCAAGTATTTGCAGGGAAAAAATAACAACAAACCCTTAAGAATTGCCTCAGGAACTTGGGAGATGTCTGTCAGCTTCTTGGGAAGGTGCACCTCAGAGGAGCTGGTCCTGCTGAAATAACCACAGTCAGGGACAAGTTGCATCAGGAAACCTTGCCTTGATATTTCACCTGGTGACACTCCTGGCTCTGACGAGTGTCATATCTGAAAAACATGTCCTGGCCAAAGGCAGACTTTAAAGTGTTAACTGTGAGTTCAAACTGTGTATCTGAGGATTCTATAGCCAAAAGGGATAGCCCATCTCATTGCACCAGTTGTGCGTTGAGAGAATGGAAGAAGGGCTGAAGAAAGGCTGAGTGGCACTTTCCTCTGGTGTACATGGAGCTGGAGAGGCAAAGAAAGGGGAGGTGCAGGAAGAGAACACCAGAATCTCAATAAATCCTGTCAGTTTTATTGAGTTTAGACGCCACAGTCTGGTTTGAGGGAATGTTGTATTATTAGATTACAATGTTTGGCTAGCATGCAGAGCTGGAAGAGACAGAATAGCAACAGCCATGAAGATATCTTTAGCAGGATGGAAAAGAGTGACATGTTTTGAAAGTATTATGACTTTTCTTTAGTATTGCCTTACCCAGGTCAGAATTTTTGACTTATTTGATCCCTCCCACCTGATAATCCTTAAATTTTTGACACAAAATTGTTGGCAGTCGTTGGTGGCTTTGGAAGCCGTACAAGGTTTTGAAGCAGTAATAGTGGAGTTTTTTTAAGGAGAGTTTTTAACAACAGCTTCCAGCTTTTTTTTATCAAACTTGTATAGCTAGGGAAAGGCAGTGCTTCTTCCTTTTATTTGCATTTTTTACAGAATTGCTGCTGATTCTGTCTTGATAGAGGATTTTTTTTTTTCAAGGCTACCACACTCAGAGATTTCTCTGTGTGGCTGGCAAAACAGACAGGGAAGGAAGGTAGCAATTCCAGGGTGTGCAACCAAGGTAGGGTAATTGTACCCAGATTTGGGTGGGCTCTGCCTTGGAGTGTCAGCAGGACTCAGGTGCAAAGGTGAAGTGCAGAAGCCTTGCTGTGGATGTTATACTGCACCATATGCCAAGGGCTGCAGAAATGCAGTGGTTCTGGCCTAGAACTGCAGAACTGTACTGATTTTTTTTCCTGCTGTTGCAGCTCGACACTTTGAACGGTCCACTATAAGAAGCAGATCTTTTAAAAAAATAAACAAAGCATTCAGTGTTCTTCGAAGGACAAAAAGTGGAAGTGCCGTTTCCAACCAGACTGACCAGGAGAGGGAAACTGTTGGAAACTCTGCTGCTGGAGAGGAAGGTAATGCTTTGTTCTCCTTGTGTTATCACTTAGCATGGGGTAGGGGGTCCTTTCCACATGGAAACTGGATGTCCATAATTGACATAACTTTCATGTGGTGAGCTGTGTCTGATTAAAAAACACCCAGAAAACTCAATCTTTCCCTTTTTTTCTTTTTAATTTTTTAATTTGAAAAGATGTAAGTAAATAGCAGGCAAGAATATTGCTGGGGTGTGTGATACCTCACGTAGGGCTGTTCTGGTAACAGCCTTCATGCTATAGCCAGCCCAGTATCTAGCACATGGGATGTAGGATCTGAGTGTCTGGTACCTACTACTGGAGCTGTCATTGACTTGCTCTGTAATTGTGTTGAAGAATCTTCATCACAGTCCTGTCCCCCTAAAGCAAATGGATCACAGTGATTATACTTTATAGGAAGTTAATAAGTTTTGGCTAAAGTTTATGAAGCATTGAGAATTCCCATTGGGAGGATAGTATAAAAGTGCAAAGTACTGTAATATTCCAGCATTTCTGTGGGATCCTTAGTGACAGACTAGTATCACCTCAGCCAGGCTGGTGATGAGGTAAGAATGCTCCATTCTTAAACAGTGAGGGGAGGCAAGTTTGCCTGATGCATGTCAGGGGTGAGGGGTCTGGCAGGCAGTAATGCTTAACATTTGGTATTCTCAAAACAATTAGCAAATGTTACTAATCACTTTGGACCATAATTATAAAACCAACAATGGCATTCATGCATCAAGAGGAAGTGATGATACAGTGGGAAGCATTGCCTTAATCAAGGTCTTCAATGAGTTTATTATTCCATTGCTTGATGCCTCAGAACTTCACGTCTCTTCTCAGTTCAAATGTCCAGGATACAGGCTTTAAGAAGACAAAATATCCAACTTCTGTTTATTCCATATTCAAGTTCTCATTGAAACCCACAAAAATAAGAACAAAAGGCTGCCAAATACTAGCTCTAGACATCATTATTCTTAAAGTGGTGAATCGGAGAACCATGTTCAATATCCTAATTTATTTGCTTATTCCTCCAGGAGAGTTTCACTATGTTACCATGCACTTACTCTCCTACTTCACATATTTGTTGATGCAGCCAAAAGAAAATGCAGTAATTCAAAATTTTGAACTTTTTTCATAAAAGGAATGTGAATATCCTCCTAGGCCTGGAAACATCATTAATGACTTTACTGTCCCAAATATTTTGGTTTTGTCAGTTTTGTCCAGGTAAAATTTTGTAAATAAGTGGTTTATATCTCCATATGAGCAAACAGTTATATTTCTCATTCCCTAGCAACATTTCAACCCACTGTAAGCAAAAGTTTGCCTTTCTTCAGGAGTGGAATTCTGCATGTCTCAAGTCTGTACTTTTGAAAAGACCTCTTCAGGATGGGACACAGACGTTTTTAATGACTGCTTTCTACCTAGGCATATAGTTGACATTAGTAACTGTTCCACTGAAAGTTTGGTTTCATGTCCAGAGTGTGTGGATGATCTGGATGTTGACAGCACCTATCCAGTAGCCCCGTGCAGGCCAGACATTAACAGAAGGAGGTGTGTAGATGACACTGGCCTTTACATTTCCCGCAGAACAAAAAGTGCTGTTGTCTCTATTTTAAGGAACATGAAATGGGGCCCTGAAGTGGCAATCACTCCAGGGTCCCACTGACAGTGTCAAGATTGTAATTCTCTCCTTGGCTCTGCTTGTGGTTTCATCCCTCTGCATCACACATGCCTGTAAACTTCCAAATGTATTTGGCTGCACTGGAAAAACCAGGTAGGGTAATTACTTAATAAGCAGTTACTCTTAAGTATGAGATCGCAGAAGCCAGCTACTAAATTACTTTATTAATTATATTTGCAAAGAATGCATTTTGATTACACAGTTCTGGAATTTGATCTTAAAAAAATGTAAGCAAATAATTTGCAGCAATAAAACTTGAACAGAAATCTCTACTCAGTCCTTTGCAACAGGTGCTTTGTGTAATGACATCTCAAAGCCTCTCTGTTTCTTCTTATTGGAGGAAGAAATGAATGTACTTCTTTCTGTAGCAGTTATCCTGACAGCTGGAGGCTGTTTTTTGTCTCCAGCTCTGTAAATATTCTTCTATTTATTTTTTTAAAATTCTCAGCTGCTCTGAGCAGTCTGCAGTTGGACTTCTGATTAGGGCTGTTGGTCAGCCTTTAGAGATAGCTGCAGTACACTCTGCCCTGTGCTTGCTCAAGCTCTCACCCTGACCTGTTGAAGAAATGACAGTCCTACGTGTCTGTCTCCCCATCGCCACTCCATTCTCCTGAGAATGGAGATGCTCCTGGTGAATGGAGGTGGTTGCTGACCTCAGAAGTCCCCACACCCAGTGTGAAAGCTGCTGCTGCCTTGCCTGAGGTTTCATAGGTTCATGTCTGGGACCATCTGAGAGCACAACTCAGCCTTGTCTCATTGCTTGACGAGATCGTACGGCACCCCACCAACTCTCTGGTGGTTCCCTTCCTCACCAGGCTGAATCAGTGCATGCACAGAGCAAAGCTGAGACTATGCCAGCCTCACAGCAGGCACAGAGTGATATAACCCCTTCTTGCTGATAACCTCTTGTTGATAAAGGAGCTGCCAGATCATCTGGCAAAGTTCAATGTTCATCTGATTTCAGTTTTCAGAATTCCCTCATCTTCATTCAGATGTCTCTGTTTAATCTGTGTTTTGCCTGTATTTCAGTCAAAGGAGCTCTGAGAATGAAAATCATAACAAGTATCTATGTATTGGCCTTCAGCATCCCACTGCAGTGTGTGTAGGTGCCTTTAATCTGAAGTTGCTATGTTTGTTGGGCCAATGCTCAGTTCTAACACAACTGCGAGGGTGAAGGACAAAATAATAATTTCTGATGTGAGAAAAAAAGGAATTCAAATTCTGCTTAACTTGAAGCTGAATGTAGTACTGGTTTTGGAAAACTCCTTTGATACCTATGGACATTGAAAAATATGATGTATAATGTCAAATGTGTTTCTGCTATAATTACAGCAGAGAAATAGTTATAGTCTAATACTATCTTATGCCTGGAGCTGGTAGCAGTTCTGCACTCTGAAGATAACATCAGAATTTATGTTTGTACCCGGTGGTTTGATTTGTTTAAACAATGCTGTATGTGCCCATTTTGAATTTAAATGATTCAGGCTTTCTTTGTTGCTCTGTTTAAATGCTTTTGTGACATTTTCAGTAGAGAATTGTTAATTGTCCAAACAAAAGAAAGTGTTAGAAGTGAATGAGAAGTGCAAACAGTGGTGAGAGAATATTTGGGGGAAAGAGGTGTTAAGATTTTCTCATTTTTAGTAATTAATTTTTTGTAAATTACCCATACAAAGAAATGTTTTTCTGTAGTACAGCACCCAAACTTGTGATATCTACCTGAGAATAATTTTGCTAGTAGCACTTACAGCCACAAATAGCTTTCCAGGTCTGACGTAGAAGTTCATAAAGTTTAAAAAAGATGGTTTCATTCTGAGACATGAGGGAAGGTGACAGGAACATGCTTACGGCACTGATTCATTTAAGATGTAATATCCTTTGACTAGATCTAGTAGTGTAAATGACCTTGACCATCTACTTAAATGATAAAATATCTCCAAGCAAAGACTGCTCCAGCTTCACAATGCTTATTCCTATCACTGAGCTCTGAGTTTGGCATTACACTTTAAATTCGCTTCCAAGGAAGACTATAAATAGATATACTCTTCACTCAAACTGATCTACAAATACAAGTTGTAAACTAGCTAAAGTTTAGGAGGAAGGAATTTGCAGGTGCAATTGAAAAAAACCTCTCTATACAATTTTTCAGTAAAAGATAGCTCTTATTCTAACTTTCAAAGACGTTCATTTGTTCCATTTTGCAGTCAAGCCATTCTAAAAGAAATTGAATTTATGATTGCTTGAGGATGGCAAATGTTTTTCAAAGTCAAACTCATTCTTAGTCTCATGGTGGGTGCAGTTCTACCATCTGTTATTGCTTTGCAGCAGTCAAGACCAAGGCAGCCCCAGCAGGCACTGGCAAGACCACAGAACAGACTTCCCTCTTGTACTGTTCAGTGTGAACCCTGCTGTGCTTTTGAGAGATACTTATACATATGCATATATATGATAGATAGATAGATAGATAGATAGATAGATAGATAGATAGATACTATAAGTACTTCAATATCTGGAAAAGTACATGAAGAAAAAGAAGGTAAGTGAAATGCAGATGGTATCATCCATTTCGTGGCTTTAAGGCTCTCTATGTGCAGAAAAGAAAGTGGTTTATCCAGCCCCAGGACAAGACAGCACAACCCAGCTTCTGTCTCAGGAAGGCTGCACCCCACAGAAATGCCACACTGTTCCTGTTTTTCCCAGATTTGATTCAGTTGCGGTTCTGATTTCCCAAAACAGCTGTACAGAACTGGTTCAAAGTCCTCTGCACTGGAACAATGAGCCAAGCAGTTTCCAGAAGAAAGGGATTGTCTCTGTAGCCTTTCCTCTACTGCAGACCCATAAATTTGCCTGCTGTAAATGAGAGAGCCACAACTCTTTTGAAACACATTCAGCTCTATAACAGTTTCATTTCAGTTCTTTTGGACTCCTTTGGTGAAAGGAATGTACAGAAGCAAGAAGAGATGTTAAAATTGGCATCACCTTCTACCTGCCCCCTCCATCGGAGCAGCATCCCAGGAGAATTAATGGAAGACATTAAATCAAAATGATGGCAAACTGCTGGGGGAATGAAACTCTAAATAAGAATCACTTAAGAAGGAGGAGCTGCAGAATAAAGTCCCACACCAGTGCAAGGGCATGTGACATTCAGAGACACAAGAATTTTCCTACAATATGTTACAAAAGCTTCATTTAAATTCTGGTGTCCAGATGCTGGGAAGCATGAGCGTGTGTCCCTGCACATAGTGTTATTCGAGGGAGTGGGTTGGCACCTCACATCAGTCAGGCTTTCTGATCTAAATGAGGACTTGCAAGCACAACCACAAGTTTTGTTTATAGTGACCTTTGATTAATCTGGACTCAAGAGTCACAGCAAACATTACACAGTGCTTTGTCAAACTGAATACCAGGAATGAAGGCAGAAGTTCCCCTCACGGCCGCACAGTCAGAAGAAGCATGGTACACACAGAAGTCAGCTGAAACCTGAGCACTGAAGGAACACTGCCACTGAATATTATAAACTGGGGATAAAATATTAAGCATATTTAAAATTTTGTAATACTGTCTCATGGCTGCTATACTAAGGAATGCTCGGTGTCCTAGGCAAGTGGAGTTTACTTAGCAAAGCTGGTCTCTCCTATGTTATGTGCTACTGTAATGGGATATGTGAAAATATCAATAAAATCGCACACTAGTATAAGGAAAATATTGCCTGAGGAAAAAGCCCACCCAATATTTCTGAAGGCAGATGACATTTTATTATATTGACAGATTCAGAGAGCTCCATACAACCCCCGGTGACAAAAATACAACACTCTGTGGGAAAGCCTGCAAGAATCACCAAAAACGAGACAGAAAGTTCCCTTCTTTCTAGATTCACCAACTCTTCGATATTTAAGGACTGGAAATATAAAATGGTAAAGAAAGGTATGCAATATTCCTGGGTTTTCCGACTCTGGAAAACCTGGCCAAAGAAAATGGAGAATTCTAAATAAGAGTGTAAGGGCTGAAAAATGGAGTGTGAAAAATGATACTCCAGCCTCACAACAGGCTGAATATATATCTGAATGGTATGAGTCTTCCACCCAGTTGGAGTTAGAGTCCCTTAAACTGGGCTGCTGAGGCCCCATTCACTGCATGCAACCAGATGCTGGCTCCACTTTTTGTGGGTATGGTATACACATTCAAAAATTCAATTTGAAGACATCGCCACCTAGACATGGCATCATCATTGAAATAGGCATGCTAGGTTTTGATCAAACTGCACAGAATTTGTGCAGACTGTTTGGTGAAAAAGTCATTATGAATTCTCTTATTTAAAGAAATTATGTATTTGTGTGTTTGTAAAACTTACTGTTAGTTTATCAAAATAGTCATTGGCCTTTCACTTACAGCAGTCTAGGTTGTTAGCAGTACAATGTCCATGTATATGTCTGGGATGAAAAGAAGAGGCAAGTCTTCAATGAAGAGAGCAGAAATTATTGGATCATGGAGTTATTTTGGTTGCTTAGCCCATCTGAGGAGAAAATGGTTCAATTTATTAAATGTATTTGATAAACAGCACAATTGAAATGAAGACAGGAAGTGAGGCAGTACAGCCTGCTAACTATAAAAGAGAAGCATTAGAGACTTGCAGACCGGCAAAAAAAATGTCTTGAGAAGATTTGTTTTGTAGATTGCACACTTCAGAAGGAAATTAGGCATTAAAAATTCCTCTAAAAGAATCTGCATAAGCTCATGTTGAAAGTCAGCCAAGTGTCACTGCAAGACTTAACAAACCAGTTAAGGCACTGTTCAAGACGCAAAGAAACTTATAAAAGTTTATACTTTATGTAAAGGTATATGTAAGTCTTGTACAATTGTAGAGACTTGTTTACTGCCATATTGCCCTGATTTTGCTCTGGGATAAATACAGACTGAAATAATGTGAGAGTATCTATAGCCTGTTCAGTCCACAGGTCTCCATGGACAAGAAATGTGACTTTAGAAAAGGTTTCAGAATGAGCTATGGGAAGATTAGTGTCTGAGACAGAAACCACAGTTTGTTGGGATGTGAAATGAGTCATGCAATGGGCAATGGAAAGAGTTCTACCATAGGACTGTTTTGGTAGTCTTCAAAATACACACATATACTAATTTATGCTATTTGCGTGCAAAGAAGATCTAGGTATCCAGATTTTCATTTGCATTTTTATACATAACTACCTTTGTAACCACACTGAGAATGTAAAATTTGCATGCATATACTGAGGCAGGGATCAGGCCACTAGTGGTTTTTGAGGAGTTCTTGGATCGTGTGACTTTAAGCACCTCACTGAGATGCCAGAGTTAGCTGCCTCGTTTTTCTTAAGCAGCAGTGGAGAACTTGGCACTTCCAGGGGTGATTAAAAAGTTACACGGGTATTGCATCCTTTGGATGCCTCTGCACTGTAAAGGAAATCAGAGCAAGTGGATCAGCAAACTGCATTTGACTTAGAGGCCTGTATTTAGATCAAGTGAATCCACCCTTCAGGCTACAGAGAACTGGACAAATTACAAGCTGAGCAAATAGTGTTTAGGAAATAGAGGAGTATGTGGAAAATGAAGCACCTTCCATTCCTGAGACAGTGAAGTTGCATGCAAAGCTGAAGTAAACATGTATTAGCACAGAAACTGCTGTTACAAGAGTATAAATTAAATGAATACTGGGGTATTAGGTTGGTAAAGGGTGTGTAGTTATCTAAATAGACTTTTATTGCCTGTCAACTCTTTGTAAAACCACAAAGTCGAAGTCTGTGCTACTGGTAGGTGCTTTTTACAGATGTGGAGGAGGACAGCTTCCCACCCCGAAGAGCATATGACCAAAGAAGTGGTAAGGGATGCAACATGGTGTTTTTCAATATTTTTCTCCTGTTCTTTCTTTCCCCTTGCTCTCTCCCAAAAGGTTTTGTGGTGCCTTGCTGGTTTGGTGCCTGCTAATTCTGTAGTAGAAAACATTTATTCTGTCTCAGATACTGGTCTGTTAATTTTCATTTTACGCTTAACCACTATTCAATAATGGTCACTGTGCTTTCATTTCTAAAATAGGTTATTGAAAAAATATTAGCAGTTAATTTTTTGATTTGCAGGTTTGTCATATAAGCACTGGATTGGAGCCACATGCAAAAAATTCAAAAGCTTTCTCTCACCTATGGGGGATTCAAAATAAACAAAGGCTGATAAACCTGTGCTAGAAAACTCACTGGTACTTTTACTTCAACTTTGTTCACTGCTGAACATGAATTAAAATTTTGAATTGACCTAGAAGGAAAGAGAATATTATTGAAATGCTGTGAAATCAAACAGGCCAGTTGAGAAGTAGTGTTTGGAAGAGGATACTCTTATCCAGTGCACTATAAATACAAAAAGGATCTCTTTTGCCCACCATTAGTCCCTCCTCCCCACAGCCAGATTGCCAGGGCAAGCAGAGATGTTTCCCTCCAGACATTTTGAGCATACTGTGTTTTTGATACAGACAGGTCACAGTAAGAGCCAGTCATTTCTACTTCCTGGAGTTCAAGCAGTGGTGAAAGGAGAGTGATCTGGCATGGAAACTACTGTGTCTTTGAGTTGTCCAAGAAAGCTTGTCTTTCTGTTAGCTGGAGATAAATAAAATCTTTGTTGAATGTCGCAGACCAAGCATCCAGTCCTCCACTATGTCATCAAAAATAGAAAACAGGACAGCCTGGGATGCTATCAGTGAGACAGGGTGTACAGCTCAGCACACAAGGGATGGGTGTTTGTTGAGGTGCCCATGCCCATCTGCTCTAGGGCCAGCAAGGAATCATGGCCTGGTTCTCAGGTCTCTCTGGTGACTGTAAATGTATTTTGTTCTCTTAAAATGTGTATCTGTTATTAAGTACATTTCTTTTGGATGGATTACATTAAAGTTTTAGGGCTGTGTTTTGTGTGGGGAAAAGGAAGTTTAATATATTAGTTATAAAATGATCCCTTCAAGTCCACTCAGCAAGCATACCTATCCTTTCCTTCTCTCTTACTACAAATCACATCCATGCATAAAACCTAGTTGGACTAACTGGCAGGTACTTGAGGTTGTGTGGTGCGTATTTCAACAAAGCAAAGCTGTGATGTCAAATAAATACCTTATGATGTGCATTTCCAGGTTTTCCTAGGTTGTATCACCTGATTCCAGATGGGGAAATTACCTGCATTAAAATCAGCCGTACCGATCCCCATGAAAGCCTGGCCATTAGGATTGTGGGAGGCAGTGAGACCCCCTTGGTTCACATTATTATACAGCATATTTATCGAGATGGGGTAATTGCCAGGGATGGAAGATTGCTGCCTGGAGACATGATACTAAAGGTACAGTACTGTGGAGGTACACAATCAAAATATCCTAAGAAAGAATAAGATTGTTTAAGTCAATGATGATGATGATATTTGCAATGTTGCATGCAGAAAGACATTCAGTTCCTCTAAATACTGTGATGATTTCATTAATTTCAACAGTTTTTGAAGTTCACAGATTTGTTTCTGTTTCCTATTCACTGACAAGGCTCTCTGATTTCTCCTCAAATGTGGTCGATCAGTAATATAATGTAGCACCATAGGCTGCTCCACTTCTGACCCAGTGGTGCAAAAGTTGTTTCTGTAAGCAGAGGCTGGACTTTATGTCCAGTTTGTTTCCACTGAACTGTGGGCTTAAATCTCAGTTGGTGAGGTTTCCACTGTCTCACATCCCACCTATACCAGGAGAGGTGATAGGGGGCTGATCAGTGTTATATTAACGCAGCATCTAACTCCTCTGTATGTTATGTTCAACACCACAAGAGTGTTAGATGCTGCCCACTTCATTTTGGGAGTGTTGCTCCACCAGCAGCCACAGGTGAAATCTCTAAGAATAAACTTGAGCAGCATCCAGGCATTAGCTGTTGACTGTTTTTTTCTGCTTCTACTTCTATAGAAATCTAAAAGAGTTGAATAAGAATTAGGCCAGATGGTTAAAGATCATGTATCTTGCAAGCAGTGTCTTCAGCAACAGCTTTTGAATGGGAACTGCACTCTTAGCTGTCAGTGACTTAAAGTTCAGCAAGAATGCTAAATTATACTAATGTGTCAATCCTTAGAAGATGAATGACTACAGAAAATGCTAGTTCCTTGCCTTACTTTGATACTTCGATGGTGTGTGTTTGGAGTGCACAGGTATATTCACATTGCAAACCAAAGCCAGGTTTTCCAAATTACAGGTAAACATGTGAGAGCAGGCTGCTTTGTTCACTGTGGGTCATGCTGCCATGGGCAGGCTGGTGCTGGTGCTCAGCCTAACCAGTGTGGCATTAGCTGGGAAAAGGCTCCTACAGGAGCTGGAAGTGACACAGACTGCAAGGTCTGATATGCATATCTCAGGGTTTTTTCCCAGGCTGGACTCTGTCCATCCCATTGCCTGCTCTGGCATGGCCAACTGGTAGGGTTAGTGAGTAGCTCCCCAGGTCCTGTTGACTTTTTCTACTGTGTATTCCATACAATTATTAAGGATGCAATCCTCTGAAGTTCAAAGCACCACCTGTAAGTTGCTATGCTTTCCTAGCTTTTGCTGACCCCAGTGGTATCTGAGGGCACTTGAGGCACGCCATGGTTGTGCCATGCTGTCTATTTCATGTCATACAGACCCTGGCCGAAGAGACTTCTCAGAATCGCAGTGTGGGTGCACTTCATTCTAGCAGAGCATAAAAACGCCTCTGGATTGTGTTTCCAGACAGCAGCTGGATAAGCCTCACCCAGTTGTGTGTTTCAGAGAGGCTTTTTGTCCTGGTGCCAGCACGGAGTGACAGAGTTAATGGCACCACTGAGACAAAACTGTTGCTGCAGGGCACATCCAAACTGCACTATGAAGCTGTGACTTTAGCACGGATGGGCCCAGCTCAGCTCTGCCCAGCCATGGCTCACTGCCCAGGGATTTACCAAGGACTCTTAGGAATTTCAGCCCCATCCTGCTGCAGCTCGTGCTGTTCACGGCACCCAAGCTAGCAACTTAAAGTTAGTTAAGCTATGTCTCTCTGGGTGCAGACCCTCTACCAGACTGTAGCAGGGACGGCCCTGTTATGCCCACACAGGCAATCTGCAAAAACAAACACCAGACAAATGCTTTTGTCCGTGCTGGGGAACATTTCTGTTGCATTTTGGAAACTTTTCTTATTATTTAAATGGTCCAACCTGTGCAACGTAAAACTACGTGGGAATAGCTTGTCTGATTTGATTTTTCCAGCCAGCAATGAACTACAGTCTTGCAACTAGTTTCTATTTAGCAATATGAAGTGCAATGCCTAGTCACTCTTACACATAAGGACGTGACAGGATTGACTGGAATCTCTTTCTTTTCCACAGCCGAATTAAAAAAGTAGTAGTTATGCAGTTTTACTGTTGTCTGAGTTAAGTCTTCCCTGGAAAACACTGAGAAACACTAAAAGGTCTGATTCTCTGGTGTGGTAAGTCAGTATAATTGCTAGTAAATATCCAGGGCATTTAAACTTCTACTTGAGGCTCTTTTCTGCAGTTTAGTTAGAGATTCATTAGCAGGGAAGTTTTTTGGGTTTTTTTTTAATTGTACCTAGAACAGCTGGGAGATAATGAAGAAGAGAAACAGCAGGAAAGTGGTGGGAGTGAAAAGAAAGGTTGGCAAGGCAAGTTGGAATCAGAAGCTAGCGGAATAAAAGGATACTGAAGCTTGGGAAAGAGCAATAAGAAAGATGAAAAATAACATGTATGTCTGGAGACTCTCAGGGAGAAAGGGGAAGAAAAAGGACAGAAACTGTCTGTACAGCACATCCTTTCCTTGGGGGGAAGGCTGTTCTGCACTGCAGACTTGATCTTCCACATAACGCAGTTTGAAATAACACGTCACTTTTTATGAAGATGTCTGTGTAAATAGATCTGCCCTCTCCAGTGCCAACTCAGAATAGATTGCCTTTCTGCTGCTGATTTACACTTCTTTTCCAGGTAAATGGCATGGACATCAAAAATGTGCCTCACAACTATGCCCTCTCAATCCTGAAGCAACCTTGCCATGTGCTCCGACTGACGGTGCTCCGAGAGCAGAGGTATCGATGCCGAAACAGTGGACTTTCCCTTGACGCTCACTGCAATAGGGATGACAGTTTCCATGTTGTGCTAAACAAAAGCAGTCCAGATGAGCAGCTGGGTATAAAGCTGGTTCGCAAGGCCGATGAGCCAGGGGTATTTATTTTCAACTTGCTGGAAGGTGGCATGGCAGCCCGTGATGGACAACTTCAGGAGAATGACCGGGTGTTGGCCATCAATGGCCATGACCATCGATATGGCAGTCCAGAGAGTGCAGCCCAGCTGATACAGGTTTGTCATCACCACTTTGACCGTGGTTTTTAAATTGTGCAAAAACCAAGCAGTGTGTTTTCACCATCCATTGCAAAGCAGAGGACAAATATTGAGTTTGTGTATTTGGAGGAGGGAAGGAGATATGACAAGCTTGAATGGGAATTTACTCCTCTAAAAGCTCCTTGGTTTCACTGTGGGTACAAGGGTGAACATGGGCAGGGACTCTCACAGTGGTGCCTACTACCATCAGGCTTTAGAATGTACAATAAATGTAAACATCTGTATACTCTGAGCATCATCAAAGAGTAATGCCACCTGATGCCATCAAAAAGCATGCCAAACTGCACCCTGGAAGCACTGCATCCAACAGGATCCTAACTCTTCCAGCTCAGAAGCGATCACAGTGCTCTCTGGTGCAGCCCTGGAGCATTCCAGAGCAGCCTAAGGCAATAGATGGCATGTTTCAGGATGAGCATCACCCTCTCAAACTCAGTGATTTCCTATGGACGTGTTTTACGACTGAAGGTAGTCAATTCCTTATAGATATTTCCTACCTAAATCCAGCATATGGAAATCCAGATGTTTTGGAAAAATGGATCAGTAACTGTAGTTTTTATAACACTCTATTTAGATGGTTGTGAACAACTAAATGGGCGCCTCTGCAATGCACTAAGCAGTCTTAACACAGAACTGTCAGAAAAAAATAGCCTGTGCCTTTCTCAGCTACAAAATCAGTCAGCTTCTGCCTTATTTCCCCTCCAGAACCATTTTAATTTGTTTTCTTTGTTTACAGACTGTTTTTAGAAAATATCAACATAAAAAGCAAACCCAAGAGTCTTTCTTTGCTTTTATCTCATATTTATAGCAGTTATTATACTTGTACAATTTTAAGTTTCATTTGGAGGCATGTAGAGTGTTCACATATTGAAGAATTTCATGGGCTTCAATAACAAGATGTCAAATCAGGCTGGCTGCTTTCCCTTTCTGACAGGTATAATCAGGGTAATATAAGTTGTACTGAAAGAGGCATTCAAATGCACTCATTTTGTGGAAGGGATTCTTCTGTTAACATATTCACAGTTGTAGCCAAGTTTTATTAAGACATTTATAGCTTAGGTAAAGAAAATACCATCCCCTTTCATAATTCCAGTTTCTGAAATTCTGGTCCAGCATCTTTCTGGATTAGCTTATGTAGCTCACTAACTGGGGGCAGAAGGGAGAAGGCTTAAATTCTCTGAGGGCAACAAGTCTGGAATGAAAAACTTTCTAAAAAAACTGGTACTCTTGGATCAGTTCTTTATGGCTACAAAACAAGGCTTCATAAGCAAAAAACACATGCAGTCTACAGATGAAATGGAAAAAAATTACTAACAAAATAACCATTCACATACAAGTGTTTAAAAATGCAACTAAAGCCTTTATTGGGCTCCAAAGAGTGGATGTTATTTATAATAATGCTTGAAATGCACACCAGTCCCTGGGAATTTAAACAACATGCCCATCAAAGGGGAGACTCAGATTTCCAAACAGCAAAGATTACATTGTATTGCTGTGAGCTCTATGAATCACATTTGTCTAATGCAAAATTCCTGGAACCTGGGTCTTTTTGTCATGTTTTTTCATCAATTATCATTTGCATTTCCTGTTTCCATGCTATGCCAAAGAAAAAACGTTATACTGAAGCCACAAGTGTTTTGCATTTGCTTCTTACACGAAGGGATATTTCACTGTGTCCTCTGATTTCTCAACAGCATCCTGCCTATTGAGCCCTGAATGTGCCACAGGTTGAGGTCTTCTAATTTGTGGCGATGGAAGCTACAAATACACCATTGTTTTTTTTAAAAACAGAACTGACATTCACTAAAATGTGGTGGTGGCTTGTAGGACCAAGCACAACTGGAAGAACTTCAGATTTCTGTAGAATCTGATTAGTTTTGACTTCTAAATAATGAATAATTGAGACAAATCTGATTCATCAGGCCTATAGCAATTATGCATTAGCATATGTGAAGCAGTTTTTAATCAGTAGATTAGATGTCTGATTGTTTATAAGCTCCGTCACAAGAACTGAAATGAAGAAAATGTGTAAGTGTTAATTAGGAACGTGCACATGTCGTAACACTTGGGAGATCGCTGCTTCCCATTTGTCACGTCATCTTTAGTCATGGTCTTGTGTCAGAAGTGGCACTTTTAAACTAAATAATGTGACATTCCACATCTGTTTTCCATGAGAGTGACAAGAAAAGGAACAAGGTAATAGGTCAGTGGGTGCTCGTGACAGCACATCAAGCCAAGCTGTATGGGTTGAGCCAGACTTCACTGACCCCAGATGTTCACCCTCATCTCTCCCACTTCCCCTGCTGCAGTTCAGAGCAGCTGCAATGGACTCCTGAGCGCCTCTTCATCACAACAACTGCTTCTGACAAGCAGGCTGTGATGTGGAGCGTATCCATGCTGCATCATCCCTGTGAGAGATGGGGCAGCTTCTGCTGGGAGCAGCACCGCATCCTCTTTTTAAGATACAATTTCCTACTAGATGTTCAGGAGTTGCCACTGTGTCTCTGTCTTCCTGCTTGATTTGCTCTGGCTGTAACACAGATTTCAATTCTAGTAGATTGTTTCAGCTATGACTTGCACTCATTTTCAAAGCTAATGTAATTTCTTTAATTCTTGCTTCAGCATAAAATACAGGAAAAGAATTGTGGAAAAAGCAAGTGGTAAGAGAGAGGGAGGGATCAGAACGAGTCAGTAATGGATATTCTGATTAGTAGAAACATTAATGGGTTTATATGTTCATAAATACAAAACCTGTTCTTGTTGTTTGGATAACTTTTTAAAACACTCTGGACTTCTGAGTAACTACTCAACTTGATTGACCTGGAGACAAATGTGACATTGCAATAGAGACTCTTGTTGAACTTTTGTTAGTTGTTCTATGAGAATTAATCATATTTACAACCTTTATCTAAATAACCAACTTTGAGGCTTACCAGGTGGCAGTAGATGAGTTTTAAAAATAAGTTGTGTTAAGTTGACGTTGTTCATTTTAGAGAAAACTGGATTTTCATGGGACCACATGCCCTTGGGAGGTTTAATCTTATATTGTTCAGTTCCATCTCGATCATATTACAGACTAGGAACAAGAATGGTTTCCTTTCTCCCAAGGTACAGTGTTCAGCTTTTGGGTACCAGCTGAATCCAGAGTCCATAAAATAATATTCCATAAAAATATCCAGAAAGTTATTTTGAAATACACATGTATGCACCAAATGATGTATTATAAAGCTGTGGACATTTGAGTTTTTGATGAAAAAAGTAGCATTCCCCAAGATATTGGGAAAACAACAAAGTGCATATTTCTTATTTCACTGGAATTAGCACAACCTGAATGTGTAGATTTCAGGCCTGAAGCTGGAGATTTAGGAGAGGTATGTTGCTTTTTCTTAAATAAAATGACATTTTTCAAAAGTTTTTTTTAACTCTCAGCTGCTACTATTGAATTCAGCTCCAGAAAAGAAAAACCAAGCTACAAAACCCAAAATCCCAGAGGCTTCCTCTGGCTTCTGTTAATTGTCTGTGGGAGATTTGATTTCGACAGTACAACTGCAGCTGGGTTTGTTTTCCAGCTGCTTGCTCAATGCCATCTCTCCTTGGAGTTTCTCCCCAGTGAGCAGGGCACGTCACGGTGCCAGCGAGTGAGCCAGGAGGTTTGATGCCTTTGGGGCTGTGGTACCAACAAGCAATGCAACTGCAGCCCCAGGGGGATCAGATCCCCAGATGTGCTTTGGGGGGGTTCCACTCTAGTTACTGGGCAGTTCCTCAGGTACAGCCTGAGAGCAAGCAGGCAGGAGACTCTCTGGAGACTTGTCCTTAAGAGCCCCTCCTGCCTGGCACAACACCAAGGTCTTTAGCCTAGAGAGAAGAGATTAGAGGATTAATTTTTACATATTCTGAGTATGCTTCTATGGCATTGAGGTTATTTCTACACTGCTCTTCAGTTCAGTATGCTGGTTTGCCCATAAGGCAGACTTCTATGATTTACCCAGCTAAACCCCACTCCTCTCAGCTTAATCTTTGTATCACTATTGTCTTGAACAAATTCATATGAGCCTTACTGAGAGGTGAATAAAGCCATTTGCTTCTAGAGAAACAGTGCTGATTCAATTAGAGAAAAAAATCACCTCTACACAGAATTAACATTAGTATCAGGTACACACAGAGCACCTTAAAAACAACACACAAACAGAACTCAGTAGAAGCACTGCAGCATCTCAGGCACATAAGTGTTGTGACTACATTGTGTAAAAAGGCCTACAAGCACTTTGAGCTTGGGTTAATTGTTTTTGAGGCTATTCATCCAAGAGTGAGAGTTTGAGCTACTTTCCCATCCTAAACTCCATTACGCGTCCTCATGCCCTGCCTCCTTCTCAGTGCTCTGGTGCAGTATGATTTTATTTCTCAGAATGGTTGCACATTCATTTCTTTAAGTTTCCTTACATTTGTCACACTCTTTGCATGCAGGTGTACTTAGTTACATTGTTTAGTCCCCACTTTTTTAGCCAAGGCTAAAACCTGGTTTCAGAGTTAATTTCATCTTTTTCAGCTTTCCCATCCATCGGGCAGCAGTGGCTTTGGTTGTCTGTCTGTCTCTCTACTTTGCTGCTTTACAGTGGTGTACACAGGTGTATGTGAGAGCTGGTCAGTACTCACTGGTGTATCACTGCTTCCAGCCAAATTTGGGGCAGATAAGAAGGGTTTTTTAGAGTTAATACCAAATTTTTAAGAGAAGTATTAGGTGCTTGGCAGTAAACTTTTATGAACTTTATTGAACTGAGCTGATGCTACTGCTTTATGTCATTGCAACATCCAAACAATGCTTTAATGGTAACTGCATTTCATGAACACTCTGGGGCTGAGGTGCAGAGTTTTGTTGCACTAGGGCAGTGGGATTCACACTCTACCTCCTCCCACAGGCCAGCGAGAAGCAGGTTCACTTCGTCGTGTCGCGGCAGACCAGGCAGCAGACCCCTGACATCTTGCAGGAGACAGGCTGGAGTTACAGTGGCAGTGGCCCCCAGCCCTGTCCCACCGAGAGAAACAACCCGAGCAAGGTGAGGGCATGGGCACTCCTGTGGTTTCTCTGCCATCCATGGGACAGGGGGAAGGGAGAGCAGCTAGTGTTTTCATGTCTCTAGTTTCTGTCACCAGAAAAAGCATGTGTTACTTTGCAGTGGAAACATAAAAGCTGTGCTCCTTGTTATTTATCCACTGGTTCTGCTCTGACTCTGCCTGGGGTGGGAAGGGAAAGAGAAGGATCTGGCTGTGATGGGTGGGGTAGGGCCTGACATGCACACAGCATCCTGGCCATGGACATGGATCTGGCCAACAATGTGAGCCAGCACAGAGCAATGCACTTCAACAAAAAGAAAAGGTTTGTCAAAAATTTCTCCACCTGAAGCAAAGTCTTCAGACAAAAACCTTTCATATGCTGGCCTGAAAGATTCACATAAGCTGCTTGAAAATGATGATAATTATTAGTCTGTTGCTCACTTTTTAAGTTACCCTTGCCTTGACTTGGCTGGCAGTTTGGTGGCAGACAGCAGCTGCGGTGTCCCTGGCCACTGTGAGCATACTGACTTTCTGTAGAGCTTTGGACCCAAAATGTTGGTTCTGCTTTGGCAGCACCTGGAACTCACATGTTATGAGGGCTGTGAGGGCCAGCAATGCACAGCACAGCTGGACCCAACCCAGGGACACTCAACACAGAGCAGACATCTCACCCAGATATGGCTCTGGTTACCAAACTGTCTCTCCAGCTGCTCCTGTGTACCTGATGACATTGTGTGCTTAGTGCATTTAGACTTACAATATGCTCTCTCCATAAGGCAGAGAGAGGCTGATGGTTAAACACACAAGGTTTTAAAGTAGAAACCAATGTAACTAGAGCTTTGAAAATATGATTTTGGAGTTTACTCAATGTTATTCTTTGCATTTTAGACAGGACAAGGTATGTCCTTGCAGGAACCAAATTTGTTTATTTCACGAAATTTAAAGTCACATGCCTGGCTAATTTACATTAATTGCTCCAGGTGTCACCACCTATGCAAACCTCTGGGAGCTTGACCCTGGCCACTCCTGGGGGGGATGCATCAGGGAGGTAGACAGGCAGGGCTTAAATTTATCCTGCATGATGGGCAGCCATTTCTGTCCTTGAAGGGACCTTTGGACTAAATACTGGGTGCATAGGTGTCAAGCCAAGGAGGCAGGTCTAGCTCTGGATTTTACAAATGTTAAAAGATACCCATTTTTGCACATTTTTAAAAACTACCTTACTCAGTGTTTTTATGTGTTAAAACTGCTCTTGTATATTTACCTATTTTTAGCTTTCCTTCTCCATAAAGTTCCAATCACAGCCCTTGTTAGGTAGGCCTGGATCAGCAGGACTTAAACCAGATAGCAGGGTCAATGCTCAGTAGCTACTATCAGGTAGCAAGTAGTGCCAAACTAATCATGCATCTGCAAGGCATTATTTCCTAATGAAGTAATGATTTCCTTAGGGAGATAAGTGTGGGAAAGCAACTAGCTTGTGTTGCTACTGTATGATTTCTAGGGAAGCTCCAAGCACCTGTTAGCTCTACCATGTTGATCTGATTAATTGATACCACATGGGATTATTTGGGAAGAGGACTTGTCTTTCATAAATGGCCAGAGATTCTCATTTTCTCATTCTGTACTGAGAGGTGTTAGGTGGGAGGTATTGATAAATCCAACATTATTTTGGGTAGCTATGAGATTGAAGGCACAATGTTGGTGTTGCAATAGTCCTTTAAAGGCTAACGCTTAAGGGCTTTAAAGACTGATGAAACATCTTTTGTCGAGTAGGCCATGGCTTTTAGGGGGATTTCCACAAGAGGTGAGTACTACATAAGCACATGAGTGGGTGTGCTGCTGTGGGCTTCTGTCCAGTGCCACTTTCCAGGGAAGATCACTGCCAAAGAAAATTCTGAGTTGTTTCTATCTCCCTTTAGCCTTGTTTGTGTGCAGTGGAGGGCTCATATCAGAGAAACTGCTCTGGCAATAGCTCAGGACATCAGTACACCCAGTAAATGCAATGAGCTTCAAGCACTCTGGGCTTTTGGTCTGGTATAAACATTACTGGAGTGTTAGTTGCCCTTTCATAAGGCATGACTGTTTCAGTTTGAATTTCTCATGATATTTTTGCTGAAGGTTTATCTGAACATCACTTGCAATTCAAAATCTTTAAACTGTAGGTTTTGGCAGACTTAAAATGTTCTTTGTTTTAAATAGACATTAGTGCAGGAGTAGTGCTTCCAAGCCAAGGGCCTGTACAGTGTCCTAATGCAGTGCATGCTCCTGCCCAAAACCAAGGTAATGCTGTTGGCTGGACTTTGTTGTCAGGGGAGTTTCCTGAGCATGGTTTGGTGAGCCTGTTACCTGCTGCCATCAGTGGGATTCCTTTATTGTGTGTGATTAATAGAAAGTTTTCTAGCTGATTTGAATTCTAGTTAATTTTAAGGTGTTTTTTGTCCCCTGAGCTTACTGTAGGAGGTAATATTAGCAGGTCAGAAATGCTCGCTTTGAGGGAAACTGCTCTCACCGTAGAGCATGTAAGTAAACATGGGCTGAAGTCTCTTGGCTGTATTCAGCACCAAGAATAAATTCTAGCTTCTAGCTCATACAACAGCTCAGGGACCACTTTTGGCCAAGATGCTGGCCTCATGACAGACTACCTCCATCTGTAAGGCATAAGGAGGCAGCTCTCTTTTAGGCCAATGGCAACCAGCCATGCAGCCCATGAGGCGCTGGATAAGAGGAGGACAAACTATTGTGACCGTGTCCCTCTCTGGTGGCAGTGATGCTGGGTGTATGGTGTGCCAAGAGACTGGTCCTGCACATGGTTTCAGGGATCTGTTTTTCTGTATACAGAGATAGGGGAAACACAGCCCTGGATTCAGAAAAAAGATGTCAGAAACACTTTCTTGCGCAGCTGAGGTTGCTAAGCCAGGCTGTAATGCATAAATGGGCCAGATTCAATTCCTTTGAAGTCAGTGGGAGCTTTGCCATTAATTAACTAGCACTTGTTTTTAATTGGAGCTGTTTTCTTACTCTTTTCTAACGAATTGTCTAGGACTTAAAGCAAAGAAAATATTGCTTGAGCAATGTTTCCTGGCCAGGTGAAGTACATTTTCCAAACAGACACAGCTATGCCTTTTGCCTGCAAGACACGTGTCGTGGCTTTGATGTTGTGATAATGTGCTGTAAATATTTATTTTCCCGTAAATATACAGAAAAGGAGAAAAAATAAAAAGAGGAGGAGATGAACTGTTATGGTTTTTTTTTCTCCTGACCTCTGAGGTCACTTCAAAATGACAGAGAAGGACAATTGTTTAGAAGAAAATGCATTGAAATGCAGTCATTGATAAACACTGCCTTTCAACTGGTTTACTTGCTATCAGTTGTACCTCCAAGCAAGCACTACATCTGTTTACTGAAAAAGGTTTTACTTTCCTTTCATCACTGCCTTGGTCTCAGTCAAGTCACCCCAATTCCTTTCTATCTGAAACCATGTGAAAAATGATATGTGGAAGAGTTAGTTTCAAAGGAAAATCGGTCTTTCATGATTGAACATATAAGAACTTGTACTTTTATAATTCTTCATTGAAATCTATCAAGACAATTTGTTCCCAAGCACAGCTTTGAAATCTGTTTCTCTCTGTGTTGATGCCTCAAAAAATAGTGATGAATTGGCTAGTGCTCTAATGGTTTTGTTGTCTGAGACATGACGGGTGCTGCATAAGTAACAGGACTGCTCTGTCACTCGGAGCCACAAGCAGAAGCCCAATTTCATGTTTTGCTACAAAATTTCAGACCACAATATTGTGGTACATAGTAGTGCCCCTATCCCACATGCTTCAGTAAGTGGCCTTTTCCTGATGGAAAGCCATTCCTTCCCAAGTTAAAAAGGATGGTTTTGCACAAATATAGGTGAAACATTAAGTTCAGTTTTCATAAAGATAGAACTACTATATTTAAAACATTTGCACCTTAAAGACAAAGGTGAAAGATTAAAATTATCTGGATCAGAACATTTATATTCTGATGGTTGTAAAATCTTCAGAAATGTTTAGGTTCATTTGCAAGCCAAAAGCCCAATTACTCCGTGACAGTGCCTGTGTTCTGCATGGAGCAGGTCTGATATTTCCAAACAACTCTCTTGGTTTGGTTTTTGTCCTGTTGACTGACAGAATTCCCCTTTCCACTCTGTTCTTTGCCTTTTAGTTCCTAGAGTACTGGGGCAGCCACTGTTTATCTGCTTAAGCATCTAGAAATCCTTTGATAAGCTCCTAAAAGGTCTTCTGTTTTGTTGTCAATGTTGCATCACAGAAATCTTGAGGTGGAGTTAGTTCTACCAAGCATACCTTTAAAAAGCTCACAAATCCAAGACCTAGCCTGCCCTACTCCCATAAAAAATTCTTGCTGTCATCCTCCTTTGTTCATCATTGCCACTTAGGAAGACGTTGTGGACTCTTCTGTTTCACTTTCTCTGCTGCTGGCTGAGGAAAAAAGATGAAACATTTTTGTAAGATGTCACATTTTTAAGAAGAAATTAATGTGTCTTTAAACGAGTTTTATAGATTATTTTTGTGTATTATTAACGTGAGGTCACACTTCTGAATGAGAAAGGGTTTTTTAATATACATTGAAAGGTATTTAGAAGCGTGCTCTTAAAACTATTAGCCTGGAAAGGATGATGCTGTTCCTGAAAGAGGCTGGGATTGTCAGGAGTAGATGCCATGAGTACTGCTTATGAAATACTTAAGAAAAGAAACCAATTAACATTTAAATCCAGATTTTATTTGTCTTTTGTACTCTTCTGTAAGAACTGAATGTATTGTACACATGACATTGAGTTTACAGGTTTTTTGGAGCTTGCATTGATTCTCCATTCTCCAACACCCTGTGGGTTTGTTTCACCCTCATTCATACACTAGTTATTGCATGACCGGGAGTGTTTACGTAACTTTTCCTGTTCAGGGGGTGAAGTATGGGGATGACTGTCCTCAGACAGTAGAGGTGGCCATTCCAAAGTGACCTTTTAAGTACAAGCACTGGGAAGAGCATCGTGGAAACTGCAGGCTAGTCACTGTAAATGCCCTTCTCTTTTTCTGAACAGGAACACTTGTATTTCTGTCCATAACTTACAAAGAAATACAGATATCTGGAAGAGCAAATGAACATCTACCTTCTAATACATCCCGAATAATTTTATTCCTTAAACCCAAGAGGATTGCTTCTCACTAACTATACAGCTGATGCACAGACTGCAAGCAGCAAGATAAGAAGCATGACCCAATAGTCAAAGATACGAGGGCCACTAGTGATGTTAATATAAAGAACTTTTGTTTCTTTGTAACTCAGATTCCTTATTTACATTTCAAAGACCTGCTTCAATTAGTCTCAGCACTAAAACAATTCTGATTTTGGTGGAAGCAGTGCCTGATTTTAACTATTAAAGCACAGTATCTTGGTCATAGCTCTGACTTTGCAGACACTGAAGCCTGGGAGAAAGTCCTGCCTGTCATCAGGCCAGGTGTGGCAGGCGGCTGGGAAGTGTTTTGGTATTGAGTATTTGTTTCAATAGAAAATGCCTAAGCCGTCAGGGAGGTCTCCATGCCCACTGTGTTTGTTGTTGCTGTTCTCTCCATCACAGAGTACTCTTCACACTGTCACCTGTCATGAGAAGGTGGTAGCAGTCCGGAAAGATCACACAGAATCGCTGGGAATGACTGTAGCTGGTGGAGCATCTAACCGGGAATGGGATTTGCCTATCTATGTGATAAGTGTGGAACCCGGAGGAGTTATCAGCAGAGACAGCAGAATAAAAACAGGTAAAAAGAGGGGACTTTGAAAGCCTGCTTTAAGTCAAGGGCTTCTTTTGAGGAGCAGAGGGGTAGTGAAACAGCGTCACACCCTGACATTTTCAGCCATCCTATAGATTTTGGGATGTGTTGGATCAGAGGGTCTCAAGTCGGCTACCAGAAAAGGCATAATACGCAGCAGTAACCATCTCTGTGACATAGGATGTAATAATATTCTGGTAGAAAAAAAGATAAATAGTTTGTCACAGGAAAATGAGCTTCCACCACCATCTCCTAACTACTGAAATATTCATTGTGCAAACTTCATGCGCTTTTAATGTAAATTTTTGTACTTACTTGTCATTGCATTCATGACTTTGAATGAAATATGCAGGAGCAGAATTCCCATCACATATGAGGCAATGTTAGTGCCTTGTGGCTCAACATCACATCAGGAAACATTGATTTCATAACGCTATTTAGCTCTGGATCTAACGGAGTGATAAAGCTAATAATTTCTCTCCCACTGCAGGAATAAGCCTTTAGAGTAAGGTGAGGAACATATTTTATCAGTTGGTTTTGTGGGAACAGGGGGGCAGTAGGGGAAAAGTCAAACTCTCAGGTTTCGGGATGTTACATCTTCAAGAGCCAAGTACCCTGGTGTTCTGCATCCAGCACCCACACAGTTCACTTGCCCTTCATCCCTTATGCTCAGCTTCAGTCCAGTCACCGCCTGGAAGCTGGAGGAAATTGCTAAGTGTGAGGGAAGTGAAGGCACTCATAAATGGGGCAGAATAGCTGCAGCCCAGCTGGGCCCCACAAGCCTGGGTCTCAGCACCCAGCACTGGCACACATGGGAACCTCCCCTTTGTGTCTGCTCATCAAAATCCATGTGAAAACATGACAACAGGAGCAAAACAGCAGGTCTCCCCTTTCCTCCTGCTGGGAAATGACTGCCTCTCAGTGGGATACGTTTTCCAAAATATATTCATCATGAGGCAGCATGGAAAATTTAGCCTAGTTAATTTGATAAAATTAGAAACAAATGAATACGTGATGTTATAACAGCACCATAAGCCTTCACGGTTTAGAGCAGGCACGGTTTAGGCTGTTGCCCTTCTCATTGGGGCAGACCATGACAAGAGGTTGATGTTCACATTGCACTGCCTGGACTGCTGGTCCAAGCACAGAGGCACCCAAGGAAGCCCTGGTGTGGAAGCCTGCTGCAAAAGGTAGCAGAGCACTTGGCACTGTGGCTGCTTGCATGGCATTAACAATGTCTTTAGTGTTCTCCCTCTAGTGATTGAGGTCATCTTTGCATTTTTCTCTGCAGCTGCTGTGCCTGCATTGTAAATATAGCACACAGAAAGATGCTTTGGCTTGTGGCCATTGAAAGAGGCATTAATATGAAAATAATAGTACATTATTCCTACAAAGCAAACTTTACGAAGAACCAGCTGGAGTGGCAGTCCTCAGCATAGGGTGAGCTGTGAGAAAAATGCCTTTGAGTTGTCACATTTCAAGCTCAAGTTGAGTACAAAAGTTGTTATCTGGAAGTGAACTTCAGAGACCTGGACTAGCATTAGGTGCCATCAAAGCTTGTTGGTACAGCAAGACCCCAGGTGTTCATTTGGCTTCAGATGCAGGACATGACATGGCAAGAAACCAGGACCAAATACTCTGTCCAACCTGGCAATACTCCTATGTACAGGGATCTAGACCCTTCCCTCATGCCTGTGGCATGTTTACTAGCATATGCTTCACATCCATATTAAATGATAGGATTAACAAACAGACTCATCATGCAGCAAGTTCTTGGCCATGAATTTGACTCATTTGTTTGTGGGGGTGGGAAAGGGATCCTGGAAACACTTGCAGGGGTTTCCGTCATCTGTTTTACTGGTCTCAGGTGACATCCTCCTGAATGTGAATGGGATTGATCTGACGGGAGTCAGCCGGAGTGAGGCCGTTGCCCTTCTGAAGAACACCAACTCATCTGTGGTGCTCAAAGCCTTGGAGATGAGAGCATGTGAAGCCCAGGAGGAGCGGGATCACCTGCCACCCCCTGAGGCCATGCAGGCGACCTCTGAGAGCAGCAGTGAGTGGTCACCATCCTGGGTTATGTGGCTGGGCCTGCCACGGTAAGTCTGCAGATTGCATCCTCTTGCTGAATGGGAGTGGGAGGAAAGATTTTCACTGTCTGGCAATTCTTTCTTTTTGTTTGAGTCATTGCAGTGACATCTTAATTAAATCCAGGCTTTGTCACAGTCTTGACTCTAAATACCTCCCTTTGGTAAGTGGCTAAGTGTGCATGGCAAAATAGACATGCAGTTCCCCTTGCAGGGGAGGATAGGATCCTGAATTGTTTGTCTTGAAAACGTATCTGGCTCTTAGGGAGTGAAAGGAAAACCTTGCAGGGATACAGGAGCTTGCTGAACAGGGGTCCAGGCTCGACCACCCTCAGAAGGCAGAGCTACCCCTTCTGCAGCTCTCAAGTCACACAGCCCTTCTCCTTCACCAAATCCAGCTGAATTGTTTGACTTTACCCAGATGTTGCAAAGTGCATGAAGTTGGCCAGTATCTCTAAATCACCTCTTTTAACCCCACCCCCGGCTGAAAGAAGTACATTTGTCATACACAGGAAGCAGCTGTGTTGTCATTTCAGTTAGGATAATAAAAGCCACATCACATGTCTTTTAAGTTCACCCAAACACACTTGGTGTGCAGGGTATAATACCTACAGCTTCCACAACATTTTGTAACGTATGAAATGAGGACATGTTGTGAATCTGTGAATATGCAGAGTTAGCATTACAGAGTTAAAACTGGTATTCAATTTTAAGGAATGGAGAATTTAGCTTACAAGTTCCTCATGACTGTACTCCTAACCCTGTCAGCAGTTCACCATGTCTCTTTCTCTTTTATGGGAGGCCATGAAAAGATGGTTTGCAGAACAGGTGGGCTTCTGCTCTAGGCACAGTTTCAGGACTCTTTTTCATTTCCCAGTCTTGCATAACGAGTTATTTGCTTTCCTTCCTTCTGGTTGAGCCATTTTGAGTCTGTTCACCTTGCAGCAAGGTCTGCTGTGAGGGACAGATGTTTTTCAGGGCTTGGTCTGAGACTGTGTAACATGTGCTGAAGCACTGCAAGAGCAGAAGGGAGGCTGTGTCTGTCACCCCCAGGCAAAAGGTTCCTACTCCAGTGGAGAGGACTATGTCCTTATTCCTGTGAAAGAAAAGCAGTAAGAAGAAAAAGCAGTAAATATGTGACCCCTAACTTGCCACCCCAGACAATGCTAAACTTCCCTCAAACAGTCTCTCTGGAGACAGAAGTTCAGGTTGGTCCTCATCCCTGCTGACTTCTTCTGCACCCTTAAGGTTGACCAGCAGCATTATGAAGGTGCTAGAGTATGGATAATGCTCCCAGCAAAGTAGAAGACAGCAACAGACTAGAGGCCTTACAGCTGCTGCAATCTGCAATGCTGGGTCTTGCTTTCTATAACCATCCATTGCTAGATGGACTGGAACAACTGCACCCTGCCTATGCCACTTTTATTGGGCTGTGTAGAAAACCTGAGGTGCCTGGTCATCAATTCCTACCCACAGCTACCTGAAGTTTCCATGTCCTCAAAAAGGTGGTGGAGATGAAGGACAGAGCTCCACAGTACCGCAGGCTTGCACACAGAGTTCACATCAGTCAGTTGTACTTCCAGTTTGGAAAAAAAAGTGGTTTTCCCAATTTAAAAACAGTCTCTGAGTTCACTCTATCCTCTCTCATTTGAAGGCTGTATGTGTGAAGGCATTCTAACTAACCCTTTTGGTCTGAAGGAAAATCAGCTCCAGTGTCAGCAAGGCTGAAGGAATTCATTGTAACACTATCCCCAGCTGCGATGCCATGCACAGAGCACAGCATGGCCCTTCTCCTTCAAAGAAACAGAGGGAGATTGGTATGCTGAGCAGGTATGCTGCTCTGAATATCAGCCTAGGTCCTAAGACAGGGACTGACGCTCATTAGATGTGCCAGTAACAAAAGTGCACTGTATCCTTATTAGCAGCTGGTTGGCTGAGTAGGGGCGTGCAAGAATCAGGTTTGGAATTGCTCATTAGGTACTGTCAAACCCTTCAGTCTTCTCCAGCATGAGTGCACTTACTCCCTTATGGTACTGGTTCTCCAGGGCCCACATCAGACATCTGCAAGTCCTTCAACAAGTTCTCTCACTAGGATGTGCATCGTGTTAACTCACTGCACTCCAGGTTGAGCATTTAACCTTTCCCTAGCTTTTACTCTGCTTTTGGCAAGGATCACATCTCACTGGATCTCAAGGTATTGTCAGCAGTCTCATGACATTTTCCAGGCTGTCAGAGAGAATAATTCTTCTTCTGACAGGTCCATCTTGGCAAAAGTACCCAATGTGCAGCTATAGGGCAAGATGGTGAAGAATTACCTACTTTAATTAAAACCATTTACCAGAGGGACTGCTCCAAGATACAGGAATCTAAGTTTAGTACAGCTGATGGAAAAGTAGAAACATCAAAATCCTGATTATGCAGGATCATACAAGGTAGATGAGAAGATGGGCAGGAAGGGGCACACCTACATAAGACAAACTGAACAAATAGAAAAGGCGGTAAAACTGGTAGTCCAGGAACAGGCGTGATTTTAAAAAGGAGGAGACTTGACAGTGGATTATTTAAACTCTGTTGAGAAGGGAAAGATGTGGATCTAGACAAGCCCTGGCAGTGCAGTGTGTGCATTTGTTCCCAGCAAGCAAGGTGGGGGTCAAGCTGCAGAGGCAGCTTGACCTCATGACTTAGAGTGTGATGTTTAGGCTCAGGAAACTGACAGGAGAGGTGAGTCTTTCCTTTTGTGCTCCAAAACCATGGAGATTTGATGAAAGTCATGTGAATAGTCCCATAAAATGTGCTGAGTTGAACTAAATACTAGATCATATCTACAGATCTCTGTCCATAACTAAGGAAGTTGAAAACACACTAACATTAATAGTAGTTATATGATTACATGATTGAAAGTAGCTTACTGAAAATGCCTGATTTTCCATATTAGAACAGAATTCTCTCCTTTCGCAGGGACTGCAGGCATATTACAGAGATGGTCATGGAACAGAGACATAAACAATGAGAGTTAGGGAATTATAACATTTTTCTAGATCATCTGGGTAGCAGCAGAATCAGACAAGTTATCTGATCCCTCACATTGAAGCTCAAAGACTTGGAAAATTTAACATAATTCAGCACAATTTAACATTTGTGGATCTCACTTAAATTTTGGTCCTTTCCTTGTGAGATCTTAGAAATGGCTTTTGTCACTTTTGTAAGGCTTAATAACACATAAACGGCTCCTCTGTTCTTTCTGTAGTACAATTCAATATGTGGTGGTCATAAAATAGATGCACATGTGCATCTGACATCTGTCAAAACTTGGCCTGCATGCAAGCGGAGGGGCTGAGGGCTGGGTGTCAGGAGGAAAGAGTGATGCATTACCTTAAGCATTCCCGCCCGAAGACTTATTTCAGGGTAGCTAACTTAACTGTTTATTGTTGAGGAAGACAGGTCTCCTTTATTGGTAGAGGGGCGTTGTTGTTGTGAGGTACACACAAAGGAAATAACGGGGAACATCTGGTGAAAAGTGTTTCCCTAGCATTGTGATGCTGCTTTTACTCTTCCTTGTTTTGCTGCTCTTCTTTCTTTGCTCTCCTCAAATTTCCTTCCCTCAGTTAGCACTTAAAAATACTTTATAGATCATCCTGTCATAACATTTACAAACATTAGTACTTCACACAAGTGCTTTTCTTCATCTGCAAAGTGAGATGAGAGACAGGAGGTGGCCAAAGTAATTTGAAAAACAGGGGTAGAACAGAATGTAAAACATGAAATTAGGACAGAAACTCCCCCAAACTAACTCAATCTGGGCTCTTGGGCTCTGATGGGAGCAATTCTCAAATATTACTATGTTTCACTGCCACTTGAGTACTGTTAACGGGACAGGGGGAGGGAGTTACACTTTTCATAGCTGTTATTGCAGACGTTCGCCTGCAGCTGGGCTGGTTTGCGTTCCCAGAGCATAAGACTACTTGCGCTTCATGAAAACCAGTGGGGATTTGTACATTTAACTAGTTGAAAACAGGCACTTTTAAATTCCTCATGCATCAGTAACTGATGCTCAGTTGTACTATTTTTTACTATAGAACCCTATGGCTGGACATTGTATATCCCCAAATCTTGTATCTGAGGCAAGTTCACACGTAAATTATTCCTTGTCCTCAGCTTTTGGAGTATTTACAGATAGAGGCAGAGGACTGTGAGTTGCTCTCTTCCAAGGCAGAAAGTCTAAGGAGTAGACTCCTTAGGTTGCAGTTTAGTGGGTTATGGCAGTTTGACTGGGTCAAAACACACACACTGGGGGCTTTCATTACCAGAGAAAAATAATCTACTCAAACACACTGCATCTTCAGATGACACAAGTACTTATTTTCTCTCTGTGGTGCCTTCTAGCTTGTCTTTATGATTATACAGACCCGAATGAACTCACTCCCTTTGGGCTGCTCTTTGCTCAGGCAGAGGAGGCATCTCTGCTTAGGCACTGACCAGAGCAAGCAGTACCTGCATTACACACAGCTCAGTTTTGCATACCCTGCCTGCCAGCATCCTTTCCACATTTCTAACAGTGCTAACTCCCATAGGATGGAGGTATTTAAAAATCAAATTGAAGGTGTAAGCACCTCCTAGCCATTCCCATTCTGTCAAGAGTCAATCTCTAGCTATGGCCGGTGTACTGGGTTGGATCTGACTGCACCAACTTCCACAGCAGGATGAGAGAAAATAGGAGCAAAACTCATGTGTCAAAAGAAAGACAGGGAAATCAGTCATCCATTACTGTTGCAGGCAAAATAGACTTGGCTTGGGAAGCTTTATTTTTTAATTACTGATTTCTTTAATTACCCATTTGGGTATTGGAAACCAAATACGACAAACCTGTAAACACTTTGGAAACCCCTTTAATCCCCTTTTCACAAATTCAGTGTCGTACCAGCACCTCTCCTCCTAACTTCCTGTTCTCTGCTGCCTTGTTGCCAGAGGTTACACCCCATCCCTTTGTTGAGGCAAAAGGCAGCACAGGGCCTTGGAGTCAGGATAGAGTTGCCCTCTGCTGTTCCTTGTTTCCCACATTTCGTCTGCTCTGGCAGTGGGAACAGTCCCAATGCTAGTATAGTGTGTCTATTTTACTTAAAATTCAGCATACCTTTGGCAGCAAATGCATGTTTATGCTTTCTGGGTTGATGGAGACCATGCCACCTTATAGACTACATGTGCAGAATGCACATAAGCCTTCTTTGGCTTCGCCATCTTTTCTTCTCCTGTCTTTACCTGCTGGTCTATTACTTTTCTGTGGCATTAGGATTTAGCTGATCACCTTTCAAATTCAGCAATGTACTCCTTAAGGCAGTGAGTGTAGCACTGGGCAGCAGAGACCCCTGCCCCCCAAAAATCAGCACTGAGTTATAGCACTAATGGCTGAATCCTTGCATCGCTTGGTCATGACCTTGATAAGTACCATCAAACATAGAGGGTTTGAGTGATTTTGCAGATTGAAGAAGTCCACAGATGGTAAAGCAATAATGCCTGGCTGCTGAGGAAAGAAGCACACGTCACCTGTTTCTTACATTAGCAGCCAGTGAATTCTTGTGCAAATATTACATACCTACCATCCTGGCAGCAGGCGAGTATTTGTAGGTCCTGGGGGACTAATCTAGTGTTACTATAAAATCTTGCTGTGAGACAGAGTGAATGCACTATTTGACAAACAGAATTTTTAAAAAGCTAGACATGTTAGTCTTTAAGATAAAGGTTACTTATCCTTCTACAGAAGCGTTAGCCTCTTTGTAGAAACCTAAAGAGTCTCTGA
Organism: Campylorhamphus procurvoides; assembly: GCA_013396655.1. Lineage (NCBI taxonomy): Eukaryota > Metazoa > Chordata > Aves > Passeriformes > Dendrocolaptidae > Campylorhamphus > Campylorhamphus procurvoides. The sequence continues at coordinate 608,703 of WBMV01001705.1, read as the reverse complement.
ATAGATCTCGCAATTGCTGTAAGCCAGCCTACATTTTCAGATATGAAATAGCAAATGGATTTTCAGGCTTTTCAATCATTCCTGGGTACATTGCTAATGATGAGTGGGTTAAGTACTATGGACAGAAATTTCTATTGCTCACTCTGTAACTCACGAAATTGATTTGGTTTAAAAAAAAAAGAAAGGAAACAGAACAAGTACTGAAATTAATGGACTCAGAGCAATAGGCAGTGTTTGAGTCTATTAACACTATTCTTGCTTTCCCCTATTCCTAGTTTCAGCTAAGCTTTGGTTCAGCATAACATACAGTATCGTAAAATATATTCAAAAGACAAGTGGAGAGAGAAGCAGATTTCAGCTCTGTTACCCTACAATGTTGTGTTAACCATTATAGTGAGAACAAGCTATCTTCTTGAGAGAAGATTCAGTACTCCAAAGCACTGATGGACATGGATAAGTTTCTTTCATCTTCTGTGCTGTGACTTACCACATTATATGAGAAGAAAAGTTCAGGATCCCTTCTTCCACCAGTACTTGTCTTTTTGTCATCTCTGTCACTTTTACCATTCATTCTACTGGCCTTAAAATTATTTAGCTTTGACAAGCACCACATGACAATGTTGTCATAGTTAATCACATACAGGCTAATATCTGGACGGTAAGTAACTGGACTACACAAGGTAAGTGAAATACGTTTTCTTGGATTGCTGATTTACAAACATTAAATGCAGTCTATCATATTATCAACTAGATAATTTGCATAAAATTTTACTTTATAAAACAACTAATTTAATATTTTAACCCCAAGATTACCTAGTAATTTTACCTTCAGGATAACTGGTTGTGGAAAGCAGCACTACAGAAACAGAAGTGTAAGTGTTTAATGGAGTGGAACTGTGGTGCTATTTTGCATCTTCAGAACACTCAATGGGTGCATGAAAAGGCAGATTCATCATTAATGGTTCATCAGAATCTGAAGTTAACTGTAAGACATTTAATTAGACTTTTTTTTCAGGTATTTGTACAGCTGCAAAGAAATTGTATTACGAAGAAACACATCTGGAAGTCTTGGCTTCAGCATAGTAGGAGGTTATGAAGAACACACTGGGAACAAACCATTCTTTATCAAATCCATTGTTGGAGGAACACCAGCATACAATGATGGCAGAATTAGGTAATGATAACTATCTAAATAAAAGCAGCATTTAAGTAGGTTTTTCTTCTAGTTAATTTGTGGGATTTTTTTAAAAAACATGTTTCATGAAGCCAGAGGGGGAAGGGAGAAAGGACTCATCGATACAGAATTAGCTTTGACAGATCTGGAAACACGACATAACTAACCTGAACTTTAACTGCTCTGGCTCATAGCAGAATCTTTTCAGATGTCTAGCAATCACTACTATATGAATAAGTATAAAGGTAAGTCACTTTGATCTCAGTGGTAGTACAAAATGTGAGCACAAAGAAGCTTTCTCACATACCCAGCTCTAAAAAACAACCAAAAGCCTTTCCTGCCAATGCCAAGACAAATTTAGGAGAGTAAATACCCAATTATGGTGCTAACTCAAATCAATTAGCAAGTCTTAGAATATAAGTTTGCTCAGAACATGAATCATTCCAGCACCTAGAGGGCCTACAAGAAAGCTGGAGAGGGACTTTTTACAAGGGCATGCAGTCAAAAGACAAGGGGGAATGGTGTTAAACTGAGAGTAGTTTTAGATTAGATATTAGAAAGAAATTATTTAACTTGAGGGTGGTGAGAAACTAGAAGAGGTTGCCCAGAGAAGTTGTGGATGCTTCATCGCTGCTCAAGGACAGGCTGGCTGGGGCTTTGAGCAACCTGGTCTAGTAGAAGGTGTCCCCACCCATGGGAGGGTGGTTGGAACTCAATGATCTTTAAGGTCCCTTCCAACCCAAGCCCTTTTATGATTCTGTGATGATGACTCCCATCTGGAAGAACTATATCCTGTTTTCTTTCAAATATGTCTAATTAATTAAAAATTTGTAAGAAACCCAAACAAGTGAAGTACTTTTCACCTGCTCCATTCCCTTATTCATGAACAGTAGTTAGCCAGAGAAGGAACCCTAGTACTCAATTCTATCCCTTCCTCCCTGCTTAAGGACATGCTCTGGCATTTGCAAACATTCAAGATAAGAAGTCACCTTGTTTAACTGTTCTCTTGCATTTGCATTTCTTTTTTTCAGATGCGGTGACATCCTCCTTGCTGTCAATGGCAGGAACACATCAGGAATGATACATGCCTGCTTGGCAAGGATGCTCAAGGAACTGAAAGGAAAAATTACCCTCACAATTGTGTCCTGGCCTGGCACTTTTTTATAAAACAAGTCTTTGGGGCGAGTATGGCAAGTAATTAACACAGGAAAAAAAAAAAAAGGACCATCAGTCTTTGGTTTTTGGGGGGTTCAAGTATGTATTTATAAAGAAAAGGTTTGTGAAACTTCAACCTGCATGTCAAGAGAAGTCAAGTTTAGGCAAAGAAGTGACACCTGTCAGAAAATCACTTCAGAATGATCTAGGCTACAGACTTGTCTTTCCTTCCCTGTGTTCTTAAGGGGTTTTTGTTGTTTTTTATACATATATATTTAATGTATTATAATAATGAAATTTAAGGAGAAACAGCTCCTGCTCACCCACTTTATTTTGATTTACAAAAAGAAATCCATGAATAACTTATGGAAAAATTTCTTGCAGTTTTTCTAGTTGCAATAATTGGGTGAAGATTTATATCCAACACATTGATAGCACTTTGATTTTGTGTACCTTTTCATGGTCAGGATGAAAGCTGGTATTTTCAAGACTTTCAAGTACTGTTTGTTAGTCTGTAAAACTGTGAATTAAATTTCTAAAATAATTAAAAATAATTTAACTGTGTACTTGTACAGACATTGTTTTAATCCAAAACCAAATGACCTCCTTTCCCTGGTATGTTTTGATTAATACTATTAAATCTGGGATTTTTACATAGAATTATTGTTTTTGAGGAAGTACACTACACCCTGCTAATGCCATCAAGGAAGTCTTCTAAACAGCACCCTGACTGGGCAGTACAATTTTTGCAGGACCAGCATACCAATCACGCTTGATACTGTTCTGAATGAAGTAAATCTGAAAGTGATGATATCATATGTCTCTTAAAATAGTCCTTTGTCTTTCTCTGCAAATTACCCATGTTCCACAGTCTCATTTTTAACTCACAAGCTTGCAGTGGGAAGAGGATATGTTTGTTAATCTTTATCATGTTAAGGACAGCTGTTCCCTAGAACAAAGACTAAAATGAACTTTCTCTTAAGCCACTGAAAAGCAGCAGGGACTATTATCCGGCTTAATTCATCCTTATGCACCCACACAAACCAGACATAATTACCACGTGTATCATCACCACATTTAGTGTTCCACTAGACTAAGAACAATTGGCACTTTTCCCACTTTCCCTTCTTTTTGGTTTTTTTTTTTGTTTTACTTTAGTACAAGGTTCTTGAAGAGTCTGCAATTCCTGCCTGTCCCAGTAGAAATGCATGGCCTTTCCAAATATGACTCCAAAAGCTGTACTAAACCCACACTGTTCCAGATGCTGGCATATATTAAAATGAATGCACACTGTTTCTAAACCCAGTAAAAGAATGACCTTCCCGTTGGCTTATAAAAAAGGAGACAATTTAATACAAAGAATTTAAGCCCTACTTATATTGTAAGCCTCTAGCAGTAAGATGTTTTCTCACTGTTTCTTATATGACAAAGTCAGTCCAAGAATCTTAACATGAAAAATTCATTCTTTTATTTTCAAAAAAACCCAAAGTAACCTTTGATTTCAAACTAACAGAACAAGATTAAGAGCAAATTATTATAATTCTCAGAAAAATAACAAGATTTATAGTAATCTATTTCTGGCACTAATATATATGCAAGTAGGCAAAAATCACACAAGCCTATTCCACAGGGGCAACTTCAGTGTTTTCCTGTTCAGGAGCAGGTTCACCACTGGTTTCTTTTCCTTCTTTGCTTCTTTTGGATTTTTTGTGTTTGTGCCTTCTGTGGCTGTCCCCCTCTTCACTGTCGTGACGACGTCTGCTGTTACTAAACAGAGAGAAAATACACCTAAAACACTTGACCCTTCAGGCCCCATCTAATTACCAAGTACCAAAAAAAAAAAGAAAGGGTTTGACATTCATATTTGAAAAGTGGCAACTGCTCCCATTCCACCTGAGAGCATTTGGACATCAGTGCCAAATTGAATTTTTCACTGAATGGTACATACATTCACCCACCCTATATTTTCGGTTGGGAAAATGGAATGATTTTTCACATTTGTAACCCATATTCTAATAGCAACACTTTTAATAATGTCATATCCCTATTGACATTCCTGAATAATCTGACAGTCTTGTTGACCCTCATTCCCGGGAGTTAACTTATTATTTCTAACTTAAAATGGATCATGTAGAACAATTTCTATCAAGTGACCATGAGGGATATCTTACTTACTGAAAATCACTGTTGAATTCTTTTCTTTATGCTACTGAATCTCAGCCTCACTCCACCTCTTTCTGACCCACCATTTTTACCCTTCTTTCCCCAAATTCATAACTTCCATTCACCAACTAAGATTGTCACATGTACCACAGTGTGAGGTTACCCAGGGCCAATATTGCTTTTTGTCAGTCAACATTTTACATGGCAGACTTGTTCCAAGCAACACATTTAAGTGTTTATGGTCTTTCCACAAAATTCCAGTTTGTTTGAGGTTCTTTTAAAAGTTTATTTCTTTTTTAAAATTGGGCAAGCCTTTTATATCTTATGGAAAAAAAAATCAAACCTTCGAGATGACTTATGTCTAGTCTCTTCTTTCTCTCTGTGTCTTCTGTCTCTGTGTCTGTCTTCTTTCTCTCTACTTGTTCTGTGGCGGTCATAGCCTCTTTCTGCATAGTCTCTGTATCTGTAGCGTTCTTCATCACTGATTCAAGAAGAAGATATTTTCAGGACAGTAAGGCCAAACAGTACATATATTAAAAATTCTTACTCTCAAGCTAAATGACAGGAAAATCTTAATATTGCTTCGGGGCGTCTATATGAGATCCACAATGCCCAAAGGACATTAAAGCTCTTCACCCTTACACACTAGACTTCTGCAGTTAATGCAATTTCGAAAGGAAATTGTTCAATAAAAATGAAAGAAAAAAGAATACAAGTGTCCCATTTATACAGGAGTTATCAAGCTGTTAGCTTAAACCTGTACCTAACAGCAAATGAAGTACAATCCTACATAAACTTCAGCAATGTCTTCAGTATGTAACATTCAACACTTATTGACACACTTTTTGACTATTATACCATTTGGGTAAATTAAATTAAATTTTTGGTACACTTGATCTACTTCCTTACATCAGCTTCCAGAGAACGAAAAGGTAGGTACAAAGAGACTGACAGTAAAATAAACAATGTTTTGGCTTGCTTTCAAAATTAATTTTTCTCCAGTGCCAATGCTGTCTCTACTTCCACCGTCTCTTGGATTACCATGATTGCTGCCCTGACACAATGCTGGTAAAAACCCCTAAATATTGTAGGCTAGGCAAGAATTTAAAGGCTTTACTTAAAGACATATTTTCATATTTTGACTTGGTGAAAAGGGCAGTTCTAAGACTTCAGTGAAATTTAAAGAAAAAAGGTGAGAGCATTATCTGTTGTTAGCCAACGTCATTTAATTGCTACCTTAGCAGAGCTTAAAAAGGCATGATCATTTCTCTAAGAAAATCCTACCCAGACAGAGTGTCCAGCATCATTTAATAACACGCCCTCAATGTGAATGAACTTATTGTAACTATTCATGTATCACATGAAGTCTTCTGTAACCTTAGTTTGGGAGAGGATCCCCAACAAGTCCTAATGAAAGACACAATGTGACCAGGCTTTCTGAGGCAGTAATGAAAGCAGGTAACAATTTACATACTATCAACCTGTCAAAAGGCAAGTGTTTTGTCTTTGCCCACATCTACCATGTGAAAGAAAATATCTTCCTGAGGTCTCTGAGAGCAGCAGAACAGATCAGACAGATTACACAAGAACAGCTCAAGCCTTAAAGAGATTTCTCATATCCTGGAGCAGTGAGAACTTGAGAACTCACATCAAAACAAATTTATCTGCCGTAACTTGGATCCTCTAGCTGTTTCCCAAATGAAGACATTACATTGATTATTACTACAGATATGCATGAAAACTCAGAGTGAGAAGTGGTAATGTCTGATGCAACAGCACTAGTCTTTCTATCAAATTCTGTATAATCATATCACTAAGCAAACTTCAAAAATTAGCAATTTAAGGCACTGTAGAGAAGCATCAAACAATCCACAGAAAATCTTGCTTTTCCAAGGAACACAAAAATATTCACACATCGAAATCAGGAAAACTACGTCTACAGAACTCAAAGTTATGATTTGCCACTTCCCTGATTTTATAACATAGTTTTATCTACAGATTTGAGAGTAAGCTGATCAAATCGTGCAAAGTACATTTGTGACCAGATGACACAGAATCAGAGGCTGATTGAGGCTGGAAGGCATGACTGGAGTCCATCTGGGCCAAACCGCTGCTAAAGCAGGGCCGTCAGGATCATGTCCAGGTGGCTTTTGGATATCTCCAAGGATGGAGACACTGTGCAACTACAGTTTCCTCCCAGTATCAGATATCACTTCCCAAAACTAGCATTTTGATCATCTAATTAAAAAGTTAAAATCTGAATGTCTAGCAGTACTGTCTGACAAACTTGTCATAAGAAATTAGATGGCTACTTGTGTATTGGTTTCAAAGCTGAGACCCAAAATCATTTTAATGTTAACACAGTCTGAATTTGTTCTGTTACACAGCTATTTTAAAACACTACAGAAAAAGTTAAAAATATGGATACTCCTTTTTAAACTTTTATTTTGGCAAACTGTTAAGGAACTACGACACTTTGTTAAGTGTGTCTGAAAATAAACAACTTCGATAAGTAAAAAATCTGTTTGCCAAGATCAGTATGTTGGGAACTTTCAGGAACTGCTTGGTGCATTTTGACCTTTATCACACACTGATGGTGGAGTCTCGTTCAATTTCCTGACTATAAAGACACCAAATCCTGTAAAGCTGCTCTCTAGCCAGACAGACCCTCATCTCCTCTGCTGCATGGGATTATTGGGTTCCAGGACCTGTGAAATACAATTGCTCGGGTTTTGCCTTCTTTTTTTTCCAGTTTCTCAAATTGTTGAGGAAAACGCAAAAAATGGTAAGATATGAATCAAATTCCAAAGTCTACATTTTGAGTGGTAACTAATTGACTAAATGCACACTTTCCTCTGAGGATAGCAGCGTAAAAGCAGAACAGAATACAACTGAACTGAAAGTTCATTTTTAAATCACATTTTGGTTATCCTGATAAAATAAAAATAATGCCCATTTTCTTACAATTTTAAGAAATGTTGCAGCAAAAACATGGGCTATCTGGAAAACAACCACTAAAAACCTTGAAAGCAGTGATTTCTGAAGAGTAAAAAGCTAAACATGATTCTTACTCCAAATCCCACCCAAGTATTGCTTGATGAAGGTTTAAACAAAAGGAATATAAATAAAAGTTATAAATCTGTGCAGTCTCTAAAATAGTTTACATTCTCTTCCTCACAGCTCGGTTCATCTTATTTTTTTAAGTGCATAGAATTGAAAATCAACCTCCTTTAAAACATGTCTGCATGTTCTTTCTTAAGCCTCTCCCACCTTTTCTGTGATTCCCAAACCAACTTATCCTGGTTATGGGCCTCCCATTTTCTTACACAGCCATGTGGCAACAGCTTTGCTACAGATGGTGGATAATTTAGTCACACAAAGTCGAGGCCTGCTATTCCCCCTCCTTTAGAGATAACTCTGGCAGCAGCACAGAGATTTCCCAAGGCCTGGAAGCTATTAAGGTTCATTTCAAGCACCCTTGAATGACCAGGGTTCTTTCTGGCCTTCAATCAAGCTGTCTGAGAAACAGATGTTTAGAAAGGTCTTCAGTTGTCAGAAACTGACCCTGGAACATAACACATGCACACGGGAGAGGACACCAGCACGCTGGCATACATGGAAAATCCCCCATCTTGCACTCATTTTGGGTCTTCAGCTAACAATCATCATGCAAAAAATGTCATCTCTCAACCAAAGCAATGTTGACTCTGGGTGCTCTCATTCCCCACAGCATAAAACCACTGGTAAGAACCATCTGCCTAATAGCTAACATTTATATTCTGCAAAAATTGAAACTTAACAAAAAAAACACAGAGAAAAGCATCAGGTATTTAACCCAAAATGCTTAGCAGAGGAAATTTAGAGAATCCAGCAAGCCAATAGACCTCTGCTCTGTGGAGTCACAGCAAGCTCAACATCAAATGCTTTTTACTTGTGCACATGAACCACAGAACAATCGCAACTTTTTTTTTAAAGCCATTAGAGAGTTGAAAGCTGAATTAAGTTATCTGCTGTGATTTTCATCATCTGCATGAAAATGAAAAAAAGTTCTTGACCTTGAAATAACAGTTTTAAAGAAGATAGGGCAAATTATTATCCAGCCAGTTTTAACAAAAGAATTAACTATTTTAGCAGGTAGTAACACCATTAATTAAGGCCAAATGTTGCACAGTACCAAATTGGCAACTAAAATTCATTTAGTACATCTACAGATTTTTGTTTAGATTATTCTAGACTTACTGATGTCAGAGATGGGTATTTCAGTCATTCTCAAGATTTAAATCACACCTTTAACCTGAAAACGCTATGATCTATTTGGATGTAAACTGTCCATTTTCTCCACTTCCTTATATTTAAAAATTTAGAATTATAGTTTCCGAGGGAAAAGGGTGAAGGGGAGGATGCCACACCCTCTAGGCTCTCTGGAATACACAGCTGAACACTAAATTTTAATGTTGAAGTACGCTATTTAGAACAGACAAGGATTTTGAGCATGCTTAAGACATTTCACTCACCTGTTGAACGCACTTGAAGATGGACTGTGATCTCGGTCCCTTTCCCTGTCTCTGGTACGTTCTCGATCTCTGTCTCGGTCCCGGTCGCGATCCCGATCTCGGGATCGCTCTCTCTCACGTTCCCTATCCTTCTCTCTTCGTGCATAGTAATCCCACTGTTTGCTGGTGTCTAGAAGACTAGACCACGAAGGTGCAGAACCTGCAGGGTGTGGAAAGGTGACTAAAGAAAGAAATGTATGTATTAGAAAGAACAAAATCAGACATCATATGGAAATTGTAATACTATTCTTGCATGAAAACATGGAGGTTTGTCAGCCTCCTCCAATGACATTTTTCAGTCTTCCCTTTTTACGTTAGAGTTAATTTTAAGCAAACACTGCATTTTTTCCATGATGCTGGTAAAAGCCTCCAGCTCTCATTTAAATACTTCTTACAAAGATGCATGGAACCAGGATATATACCCCAAAGACTGTCTAAACCCTTTGAAGAAAAGAATTAAAATATTATGCAAAGACTTGTTGAAAGCATCTGATTTTATGTGGTCAAATGGCTTTGTTTTGGGGGAACAAGAAAACAAAAACAACCAGAAAACAAAACTTCCTTTGAAACATAGTCACTCTGAAAATACAGTTCAGAAAAAGAAGAAAAAAGGGTGCTTCCAACTTTATATTTAGATGCTACTATTTTTATCTTTTGTCCTTTAATTTAATTATACTTAAAATGCAATGTCAGCTACAAAGTTCTCTTTCACTAATTTATATTTTATACTGTGTTGTCATGCTTTTCTGATTACAGATGTCAGGAGCTTTAGATATAAATTCAGTCTGGGGAGAAGAAATAACACTCCCAGTTGTGCTTTGTATGGTAACATTTCTAATGAATATTCAGCACAACCACTAATAGCTCTAAAATATAATAGTTTAAGAAAACGAATCATAGTCTTAATCTAAAAGATGATATGCTTAAGAAGTTAAGAAGGAAGTTACAACACTGTCTCAAAACCCTTTTTAGGTAGGTAGCAATGGGAAGGCAGAAGTAGATGCTTTTCCATTGCTTTCTGCCAACTTTGATGTAACATGTAACTACTGCTCCTAATGCCCCAATTATTCTGTCCTGCCCTCCCTCTCCAGAAGTTCCATGAATGCATCCTGTAAACAAAAAAACAAGGGCTGAGTATTTAGCTGAAAACAGCACTCTCTAGCGGACTTACAGTACTGAGGACTTCTCCCTTTCTGCTTATCTGCCTTGCTAGCTTTCCTAACTTTCAATAAATCGTTTGTTTTGAGCTCCACTTCATCATCTATAACATGAGAACAACATTTACTTGACTTCATGGTGTCACAAAGAGATTAACAGTACAATTAACATAAATATCACTGAACATTGTAAAGTGTTTTACTGATACTGCGTTTAAGACTGTTGACTTATAAAACTAGAGGCTTCTGCTGACAGCTACGTTCAGGCTGCCTTGCCTGTAACGTCTGGGGTATGCCTGCCCCAGAAAGCTTTGGCAGAAGCTTAAGACAGCAGTTTGCCAAACATCCAGAGGAATACAAAAGACCATTTGAACAGGCAGTGGAGCAGAAAAAAACACTTCATTGTTAAAATACATTTGCAATGAAAAGTATTAGAATTCCTTAAAAAAGAATTTATACAAGGTTTTACCTCTAATAACATGCTTGACACTGTTTAACTCCAGGTCTACAGACAAAATGAAGGGTTAACAGAAAAAAAAGCCCTAATACAATATTATGCTGTTCATTATACTGCCAAAACCTGAAATTCTTTGGAGGAAAGCAGCCAGAAATAGCAAAAAAACAGCTGGACTTTAAAGATTGCTAATTTCCTTGACTTGCCACTATGTCAACAACACATGTATAGTCTACGAGACACTGGCTGCCAGAGTATTCTGATCTAAAGTTTAAACTTGAGTTTAACTTTAAACGTATACTACAAAACAATTATTAATGGTAGTATAAACTTTTCAAGTAAATTTTGGTTACTCTATCACATCTGGAGTAATTCTCATCAGAGAAAAGTATGTCATTTCCACCCCAATAATATGACATAAACCAGTAATATGACACTGTGCAATTTTATATCTACATTTTCACCAGGAATTATTCACAACACACAAGCTTACATTTTAATATGAAGTGGTGTTCTGCATTTACTATACAGAATAAAGTAATTTATCACTTCTACTACTTCTACATGGATTATTCCCATAATTTCTGCAAGAAAAAAAAGACATTTCCAAAATTTTACTCTGATTTTGGTTTTAAAACAGGAAGAGAGTTTTGAATAATTAATAATTTTGGAGAATTGAGTCCTGTTTTGGAGATGGTGTAAAAATTTAATGCTTCATGACGTCACAGTGTAAGGCAAACTATTTAATGCACCTTCTTTGTGCCTCAAAAAGTACTGACTCTCCAACTGTTTCTGTAACATTAAAGGTCTTGCAAGTTCACAAGGTATAAAGAACATTAGAGCACAGAAAAGAGAACTTGAGGAAAAAGCAAACAAGCATACAAGTCGCTTTAGTGGCAGATCAAATGCAGCTCAATAAAATTCAAAGATCTGATGGCAAAGATAGCACCAAAATTGTGAAAGGATATAAGAACAAATTGACAAAACTGCAATGATGCAATAGAAGATCACAAAGACAAAATAGACTTGAAGCTGCAAGTTAAGAATATTGTTTTACTATGTAACCTTCCTAATGGGCTTGCAATGGGAAACATGCCTGACCACTAGGGAAAAGACACTAAAGCATGAGCTGAGGAATTTGAGTAGGGAGAAGAAAGGCTAGAACCTTCCATCTGCTCATCTTTGACAGGAGAGCTAGAAAACATACAGACTGTCAAAGACAACAGGCTGGAGATTCAGCGCTATCATCCAAAGCAACTACTAAATAAATATACCTAGTGACTGTTGATCACAATTATCATCTGTACCCTACTGTGCTGCTGAGCTCTCAATGTACCTAAGTTCTGATGCACAGAGAGCACTGGTAAAATGTGACCAGCGACCACATCACCCAACAGGGACTGCGAGAGTATGATGCTAGCCAGGAAAACATCTTTCACCAAGAGAGGAGCAAGAGTGATGAAATGCCACTGAGCCTCTACAGGGCCAGAAGTCCATATGACAAGGGCAGCTTAGAGACAGACAATTTGCTTTGTGCAGCAAATGCGAATGCTTTTACTGCAACAGAGATAGCAGATACACTGGGATCAGACTGGTAAGACAGAAGCAGACTGTGCTCCTTGGTCTCCATAACCACATAGAGGCAAACGTAATTTTTTAATCCTGCTGAAGAAGTTCAAATTCCATGTTGCCATGACCATGACAAGTCATCTTTCAAATACTGGTGCTGCAAGAACATAAGCATGCCACCACCTCTGAAGATCAATGTAAAACTTGGAAATATTATTGTGTCCCTAACAATTCTTGACAGAATAGAAAATTCTAACAAAAGAGACACCAAAGTGAAAAACATTCTACATTGGAGACTAAACATTAAATGCAATATATATATACTAATGACTGTAAAACTGCTTTCCTTATGATACTCTGCATAGCTTTAGTTATACACCTCAGCTTTACCTTTTTGCTAAAACTTCAGCAAACACAATTTAATTACTGCTTAAAAAGTAGTCAGTGTAAAGCAGCTGTTTACACACATCAAGAATCCTCGAAAACACAACAAGCTTCCCATGCGTGAAAGCAAACATTTGATAACAGTTGAGGATTCTTACAACGTCAACAAGTACCACTTGTTACTCTATAAACTGCTACAAATCGCAAGTCATTACAAAACATCATTTTGTATATCTGTGCTAAAGACTTATGAACATTTGGGAAGTAGATTTTCTGAACATTTGATCTGTGCTGAATATTACGTATTCTCAGAAACAGACAAAACTTTCTGTACAATTTCTCCTCCCAGCAACTAGGGTTCAAAGAAACAAGGATCAAGGTAACAGAATTCAGCACTAGGCATGGGGCTGGATGTACGGAAGGCAGAGGTAGCAACTGGCAATATACAAGGTCCTGCACCTGGGTGTGGGCAATCCTCAATGTCAGTACAGACTGGGTGATGGATTGACTCAAAGCAGCCCTGCAGAGAAGGGCTTGGGGATACTGCTGGACAAAAAACTAAATACGAGCCCGCAACGTGAGTTTGCAGCCCAGGAAGCCACTGGTACCCTGGGCTGCATTAAAATGAAGAGTGGCCAGCAGGTTGAAGGAGGTGATTCTGTCTCTATATGCTCTCATGAAACCCTACCTGGAGTACTTTATCCAGTTCTTGGGCTCCCAGTACAAGAAAGACACGTTAGTGCAGGTCCAGAGAAGGGCCACAAAAATTGCTCAGAGAGCTGGAACACCTCTCCTAGGTTGTTTAGGTTGTTCAGCCTGGAGAAGAAAGAGAAGGGTCTGGGCAGACCTTCTTGCAGCCTTTTAATACTTCAAGGGGGGTTACAAAAAAGAAAGATGGAGAGACTTTTTACCAGTGCCTGTTAGCAATTGGACAAAGGGCTATGGTTTTAAACTTAAAAAGGGCAGGTTTAGTTTGGACATAAGGGAAAAATTCTTTATGATGAGGATGGTGGGACACAGATTGCCCAGAGAAGTTGTGGAAGCCCCATCATTAGAAGTTTTCAAGGCCAGGTTGGACAGGACTTTGAGCAACCTCCTGTAGTGAATGAAAGATGTCCCTGCCCATGGCAAGGAAGCTAGAACTAGATAATCTTTGNAAGAAAGATGGAGAGACTTTTTACCAGTGCCTGTTAGCAATTGGACAAAGGGCTATGGTTTTAAACTTAAAAAGGGCAGGTTTAGTTTGGACATAAGGGAAAAATTCTTTATGATGAGGATGGTGGGACACAGATTGCCCAGAGAAGTTGTGGAAGCCCCATCATTAGAAGTTTTCAAGGCCAGGTTGGACAGGACTTTGAGCAACCTCCTGTAGTGAATGAAAGATGTCCCTGCCCATGGCAAGGAAGCTAGAACTAGATAATCTTTGATGGTTCCTTCCAACTCAAACCATTCTCTGATTCTATCTTTATTTTATCTTCCCATTTTATCTTTTGGCACAAGAGCTAAGTAATAGTTCTAAACTCACTGTAGGTTCTGTAAATGCCCACTTGGTTGCAGATGATGAAGATTTTATTTTAGTTCACTCTTACTGAGTGAAAATGAAGGTTTTCAGCATCATTCTTTTTTCATNGTTGGACAGGACTTTGAGCAACCTCCTGTAGTGAATGAAAGATGTCCCTGCCCATGGCAAGGAAGCTAGAACTAGATAATCTTTGATGGTTCCTTCCAACTCAAACCATTCTCTGATTCTATCTTTATTTTATCTTCCCATTTTATCTTTTGGCACAAGAGCTAAGTAATAGTTCTAAACTCACTGTAGGTTCTGTAAATGCCCACTTGGTTGCAGATGATGAAGATTTTATTTTAGTTCACTCTTACTGAGTGAAAATGAAGGTTTTCAGCATCATTCTTTTTTCATAACAGTAATTAAAAAAAAAAAGACTGCTACAGGACAACTGAAGATTATGTCTTAGACAAACAGTTTTGCAAAGGAGAGGTACAATGCTCAGGATTTCTCAATAATTGGTCCTGCTGGTTAAAATTCTGGTGATATCTCAACAGTACTTGTTCTGCTTCTAAATCCTACCAGCTCTTGAAAAATCTTCCCTGACTTGTGATCCATGTTATGGTATATAATTTTTCAAAATCACAGTTCTGCAAAAGCAGGAGAAAAAGATATCCAACATACAAATAAGTAAGCAAAATAATAGTATGTACCAACAGGGGTTAAATTTGCAACAGCATGTATCTATTTACAGCAGCCAGCAATAAGCTTTCATAATGAACTACTGACAGGACCTGTTTAGTCTTCTAGCTAAAATCCTCATAAGTATATCAAACGATTTGATATAGCACCAGTCAAGAATTTTCAAATCCAGCAAGCTTACTTACCACTGCCATATGAAAATGCGCGAACAGGACGACCATCATAGCCAGAAGAATGTCCACTGTTGAAAATACACACAAAAATCCAGTTTTACCACCAGAACTACCTCAATCAATAAATAAATACTTTCAATATTATTCCTCTGAATTCTTTCCATCATACAGATGAAAGCACAGCATTTGTTATAAATGGATTTAAGTTCTCCATTTTGAGCATTATTAAATAAGGAAGCTATCAACACAAAGATGTATGTTTCACGTTTTACTACAGGAGGTGAAAACAGCATTCTCTCTTCTTAATATTTTAAACAAAAAATATCCACATCATCAGTTGCTCTTTTTGTATTTTCAATGAATTTTCTATTTCAACTGTTTCTTGTACCATAATATATTTCCACAGAGATACTGAATTTAACCTACATTTGCTTGAAAGTGAATGAAGCCATTCTCATTCTTTCTGCTAAAAAGTAGAGGTCTGACCATATCTAAGAACAGGTGGACTTAAAGTGTGTAGTTCTATAAATAACCTATTATATTAGCCACACATTTTCTAGGACAACTTCCAGTGGCAACTAACTCAAGTAGTTAAAAACTGTAAGGGTTAAAAAGGATGATACATGCACAGGACATAATTCATACATACATAACTCTTTCATGACTTTTAGCACTTCCTACATAATTTCTGTGAAGTATCTTTGCATATTTAACCTCAGTGTTATTTCTGTTCTCGAAGGCACTTCAACATTGAGAAATATGTTTTGGGTTAGCTTAGTTCAAAAAGGAAAAACAACACCAATGGTAATGAAAGGCCCACTCAACATCTGAACATTTAAAAGTACGAGAATTAGTTCCCAGATGCCACAATAAACGTGATTTTTACACATCAAATTTCAATAACTACATAAATATTCACCACACGTAAAAGCATTGACCACTGCTTAACAATTAGAAGCAGGACTAATTTACAGTAACTGTCACAATGAAATAAGAAATTTAATTTTATGTATATAAAATGCCTGCAGTTCAACTAAGTCCAATGAGGATTTTCTCAGAGATTTACCATCATCCTGCATCATACATGTTAATAGACTTTTCAATTTCAAAGGAACAAATGTGTGCATCTTCCTTCAGTCAGAACCAAAGGGCTGACAAAGGGCTTGTACCATCTTATTAAATGAGCTTTGTATATGACCTGGTTTTGGCATTCCGCAAAATACAAATACTTTTCAAGGACTGTGCTAGCTGACTTTTCTACTTCCTTTCATGTACTTATATATACAAATGTATGTATGTATATACATATACATGTATACAAAAAAAAAGTACTGAAAAAATACCATTGGGCCTGTTACAGCTAAACATTTACAACAAACAGAATAGAAATAAAAATTTGGATTAGGTGGAACTATGGAATTTCCTATAGTTTATGAGGGCTTGAATCTGTGGCCAAATTGTGTCAATCTACAAAAAAAAGATAGCTGAAATGTATACAGTTCACTTAAATAAGCCTTCAGACTACTAAAGAATACTTTCAATCATTTACCTTGATTTCGTTCTTAGGTCTTGGCATTGGTATACTGCCAAAACTATTCTAAGTTATATTGATAGAGTGTCACTGGTAAGTGGACAAGTAACCTACTCAAAGAATAGGCTGACAAGTGAGACTAGTAACATTTCTGTAAAATTACTGTAAAAATCTGAAACTGTCTCCCCACTCCCAGATACAAATCCATAAAACACTAGGCAGTGTAAGAGTGCTTACTCATTTATGTCAGTTACAGAATACTGATATATTGCTTTGTAAGATTTCAAACACATAATCACCTTTCTATTGTGGGTATGAGGGAAGGTGGAGGACCGCCAGGTGGTGGTGGAAAACCTGTAACAATAAATTTGGTAAGGGGAGGGAGCAAGCAAAAAGCTACCAGCCATAAACACATAGAGCAACCAGGCTAAACATACAATAATAAATGAATCCCAGGGAGAACAGTGCAAAAATTGGTTTTGTGTAAAAGGGTTTTATTTTGTAAGACTACTTTCCAGCTTTACAACTGCAAAACATTGAGCATATATTATCAGTGCTTCAAATACTTTATCATTATTAAAAATATGCTAATTTAGAAGCACAGAAAAATTCTTGACTAACAATACTCAATAAACAACAATCAAAACTATTTACTGCTTTGCTGAGAACACAAAAAAAAATTAATATTAAAGAAAGGAAGGAAATACACATCTAAGAAATTGGCTGATCAGGTCCACTAGTCAACTGAACGTTCATATATTTTCTCTTCTGCCTGGCATCAAAATAACTATATATATATATATAGTTTAGTATTTATGATCGTTTATCTATATAATTAAAAGGGAGTTGATAAGTTGCACATCAGTTTTCATCTCTTAACCAAACGTAGAAAAAAAATCTAAGCAAGTTTACCTGGTGGTGGCACTGTTATTGGTATACCTAAAAAGACAAAAAATGATATATCAGATACAGTAATAGTTCACAATTATTATCTGTAGATCTAAAACGAGATTGAGCTATTGCTACATACATGACCAAGAAGAATGCTAACATCTTTTCTGTGTCCTCAGACCAAGATCTCACACTAATACCGACTGATAAGATTTTATGTAAAACTTGTGAAATCCAGCTGTTAATTTAAATTCCTATTCTTTAAAATCTTATTTATTTAGAGACAAAAATAATGAAGAATTGCTCTGGGTCTCAAGATTAGAATTAAATTCATAATCCTAAAATGTTTAGTATACAGAAGAAAAGTAACATCCCATAGACTACATTTGCTTTATATTATACTCCATGGCTAGATGAAAGGAAAGGCAATTGGCCTCTGACCTTTAATAGCCTGGCAGAGGAAACAGTAGGTCTACATGAACAAAGTATTCTAGCAGCAGTGAGCATTACAAATGTTTGAGTCAATGTTATGACACTGCAATTAATCATTCAATTGCTACTTGGAGGGGAAAAGATTGTTTGGTTCTCTATTTTCTTGTAAATATCTGAGAAAGGAGCATCCTTTAACAGAAACATGCAAGAATTACTCTAATCTGAGTTTCAGATTCTAGCTTAGCTGCTACAAATCTAACTAAAAGCTGAGGAAATTGTTCCCTGCTAAGGTAGCTGGCCTAACAAAATATACCGCCTCAATAAAGAAACCTATCTTATTGACTATGAAAGAAATGATTACAAGATAAAAATAACTTGTACACCTTATATGACATTACCTTCTCATGCTTTGCAAAGAACTAGTTTTACCTTAATGAACACACAGAACACAACATGAAAATAAAAAACTGGGCTAAAACAATATAGTCAGAAAATAGACAACTTCACCAGGCATAAAGCACTTTCAGTCATGAACAACTCTGCTTCCATGAGAAAATAAGTACTTTCAATCTCACTTTTCAAATTCACTGCAAATCTTTGGGAAGAAAAAGAACAGAAAACTTGGGCAAGTGCTTTTATCCATTTTGTCATAACTGCAGAAACATCCAGAGAGAACAGTACTGGCCACTGCATTGTAAAATTTATGTATATTTCAGTAGTTCAACAACAGAACTAAAACACTTTTGTATGGCAGCAACATTTTACTAAATTTATGTATTATAATGTCTAGAAAAGCCAACTTCCCCCAAATTGCCTTGGCAGAAGGACAGAATGAAGGAATATGCAAGCTGAGGAAGAGTAATCAATATCGAAGTTCACTAATTGCTGGTGGTTACACTGACACGAACTCCTACCAACATTAATCCTATAGGATTAAACAAATTGTGAAACATAATTGAGGGTTTTGTCCAACCTGAAAATCTAATCTCTCAGCCGAAATGTAAATCTGGAAACAGTGAACTCCAACAGGCAAATTTCTAAACTGCTTGAGCCATTTCCTCTTCACCAGCACACAAGCTTTCCAATGTGCACTATCATTCTAAGAACACTGTATATCACACCATAAAAGGTTTGACAGTGCAACACTGAAAAGATCAAACGTTCCTCATTAAAATTTCTGAAAAAGACTGAAAACTCAACCTGTTGCATAGCTCAAGTGTTTTCCACTAATCTTTTTTAATTGTTCATATTAATAGGTTCTTCACGAGCCTACAACATAGAAAATATATAAGAATACATAAAAATACCTCTTAACAGCATTGTTAAGAACATAAGCTAGAAAAATATCATTCTCTCAAACTGATTTATTAGCTCTACTTTATGCTTGAAAAGATTTTATCTGCTGCCCTAAGACCAATATATTGTTAGCACTGAACATGGCTCTCAGCACTATCCAGAGAATTGCCTGGAAATCCATCAGCTAACACTCTTTACATAAAGGAAAAAGATTCTCATCAAACAATTAATATATTTCTCGGAATTTTATCTTGTGCAGAAAAAAAAGTAAAAATCTCATCAGAAGACTAAAAGCCAAATGAAAAATTTAACTTGAGAGCCATTCAAACAACACTAAGACTGAATACAACTAATATCCATAGACGAAACGTCTACACAATTTTAATGAACTGTGTAATGCAGGGTATTATACTAAAAAAAACACACAGGCATTGTTTCCTCAAAAACCTTTAGGAACATGTAAAAAGTCATGATTAATGCTTCTATCATTTTAAAACAGAAGCTAATTTACTTGATGGTATCACAATGGAGGAAACATCCCACATTCCAAGTTAGCAAGTAATAGTAAAGGAACTCAACAAATGTTTTGCCTCACTTTCTTCACTAACATATGTATGTGACACAAAAGAAAATAAAAATCACGAGCTTCAGTTAATGGAAAATAAAGAATCTCTTAATTCTTCACTCCTTTGCCTTCTACTAAAGCAGTGTATGAAAATATACCTGTAGTGTCATTACTTCTGAGATGGAAGACTCAAATATTGTGTCATTTCTTGCAATGTAGGGACTAAACACGTGAATCAGTGAAAGAAGGTGACTTAGTACAGACCATGTCACATCCCTACAACACACTGCACTGCAACAAAGATACATCAAGCCTAATACTTCAACTCGTGTGTCAAAAGCAACCCAAATGGCACTAGTGCAGATTTCACCTTATGTGCTCAGAATTGCTTTCAAGACATTGTATACCATCCTACTAACTCAAGGCTGGTAAGTATTGACAGAAAACCAAGCAGATTTTACTAAAGGAAAGCAATGCCACATGTGCTCTGCTTGGGGTGTAAGGAATCAAACATGATCAATGCTGCTAGAGCTTAACAACATGGTGCAAATTAGCTGAACTGTGTAACAGCCCAGAGAAACGTAATATAACCCAACTTGGTGTCAAAATTTCTTTTGCCACAGGCTAAATTAGGTCAAATTCTCTCTATAACAAAATAAAAAGTACACACTTAGGTTGCTGAGACTGAGCAGCTATACAGTCACTTGCCAAATTCTGGTTTATAGCAAAACCCTGGTATATTGTGCAACAGAAGTTCAATACTTCAGAGCAATTTTATTCTAATATCACCAATACATGTCACATTTTAACTACATGTTTAAACCAACTTTTAAAGTCTGAATAACAGGAGCATCCACATTCTTCTTTAGATGCAAATTACTACAACATAGCAATAAACCAAGCAAACTGAACTTAACATGTTTTTTTGCCACAGCCAGTCATTTCCTAAGACTATTTGAGAATTTCCTCTGTTTGGCCCTTTGAATTGTTCCAGGACTTGTTCCTCAAAAAAAGATTTGAATCACAAGAGTGAACGAATACAGAGCAAGAGATCTAACTTCAAAGTAAGATCCTCTTTCAAAGGTGCTTTTGGAGGATGTTTTATATTTGGAATACTTAAATTTTCTGGCAAGTAGTCCTGGTTTAATATTGAGTAAATGTAGCTTTTTCCCTTCTCTGCCATTGAACCTAGTAGGAATGGCAGAATCTATTTTAGGAACAGCTTTGAAGATAAAGAGCTGGCAACTGCACAATTAAAACACAGGCCCAAAGAAACCAAATCCACAGCTCTTAATCATTATTTTCGCATCTACTCGAAGCATAGAAGGATGTTCAAGAAGACTTTCTGAATAAGTGTATGTCATAAACCTGTCTGTAAAGCATAAGACTAAAACCAAACCTACTTGCTAGATCTGTAACACATGCGGATTTCGTTCACCTTTAAAAACTCAACAGGTGAGGGGTTTCATAAGAACAGTTCAGTACCTGTATCTGTCTAGGGTGCCTGTGAGGGTTCTTCTCATGTTTTTAATAATATACAACTCAGATCACCTTTTCTGCACCATAATTACAATTCAAATAATTACTTTTTAAAAACTTGAAATGTGTGACCTTATCAGAAAGGTTTCAGTGCAGCTTAAAACCACTGCCACATTCCTCTTCTTACTGTCTCCCCACCCTGCAGTAAGGAAGTAATACAAAACTGCCAGAGCAGTAGCATATTCTTTCTTCAGAGACTATTTCTCATATTTATGGAAAAAAAAATTGGAAAAGGCCACAGAATTATTTAATCTTTAGATTCCTTTTCTTTTGTTTTCTAGATTGTATCATTTTGTGTATGATCATCACTGAGGAAAGCCAGAGCTTGCCAGGCAGCAGGAGTTAAAGTTTTAAAATTAGGAGGAGCAACTGAAGAAAACAACTTCTTCTATGAGGACTGAAACCCTATAAAGATCGATACTTGTTGTACTCAAATAATAATGTTACTTCTTTGCTTATACATGAGTATTAACAGAGAAACTTTTAAAAGTTTCCCTGTGCAAGTAGAATAGCAGAAACATGCTAAGCATAATTTTCAGAATAGGTCAAGCAAAAGAATGCAAGAAACAGAAGAAGAAAAAAAAAGAAAGAGGCTCCACCTTAAATCAGTCTCTTCTGGAGACAAATGCTCCACTTTACTATTCAAATACTCCACAAAGTTTCTCCATCTATTTTAATTTCTCACTGACCAATCTTCCAAGTTTTTTGCTAAATTCTTTTGAACTTCTTGCCTTAAAATGACAACACTCATGTAACTGCACTATTTGTGTAAATGCTCATGATTACTTCTCCCAGTAAATTTCCATAAATACCAAGCTTCAACAAATGTTCAGGAAATACCAGTAGATTTCAAAACAGATTTAAAATGGAAAGAGCTCTCAAAAACTTTTGATTCCTCTAAGATTCAGAGACACGGGACACTGGAAAAAAACATCAGGGGCTAGTAAGACCTCTGACTGAAAGAAAGGATACAACACAAATGCGACATTTATCAGACTTCTGGGAATTCACACATACTGTGCAGCGAAAGGGGAATTAGAGCTTCTCTTGCTACTATGACCTTAGACATCAGAGAATCCAACTTGTGACACGAATTTACAGTATGCTACACTTTTAGTTCGAAAGTTTGTAGATTGATTTGTTAACATGTACTTCTCAATTGCATTAACACCTACTGAATTACAGAAAACAGCTTCTCACTTCAGACATTCTCAAGAACACAAGAACCAAAAGTCTCCAGGTAATTAACTACTACTTGGGATTATGATCACTGAGAAAATAAAGATAAAACTTTCTGTTTCTGCCTTACAGAAATATTTAAGAAAAA
Source organism: Campylorhamphus procurvoides (assembly GCA_013396655.1). NCBI lineage: Eukaryota > Metazoa > Chordata > Aves > Passeriformes > Dendrocolaptidae > Campylorhamphus > Campylorhamphus procurvoides. Next base: position 586,134 of record WBMV01001705.1, on the reverse strand, counting down.
AGCAGAATACAAAATGCTGAAATTCTGCACAATGCGCCCCAAGCATTTGATAGTAATGAATCTCTCATTATTCCCATCCTATGTAGTGCAGGATATTTACCTGGTGGGGGAATCAGAGGTGGAGCAGTACTGACAGTTGGAGGGGGTGGGAGGAAAGGAGGTGGTGGAAGATGGGTAGGTGGAGCTCCTGGAGGGAAAAATGGAGGTGGCTTGGTAAAATTGTCTACTTCAGGATTAGAGCGTTCTGAAAGAACCTGTAAAATATCAAACTCTAGTTACAATTGCTAAGTGAAAAGGGTAGAAAATAGGTTTCCTCTCTTTCCAGTTACCACAACACAAAAGTATCACTTCACACACCTTAAGAGCCATATTCAGATGGTTTAAGTTCTACCTGCATACCTACATTCAGTGCCCCATACTTGCCAAGTACCTTTAAATGTCTAAGAGCAGCCAACAGGGGACAACAAACGTGAGACTTGAGAGGGAATATAAGCCATCTGAATATGGCCCAGAACACCATCTGAGATTTATATAATGGAAAATATTTTAAATATCAATATGAAAAACAAGAAAAAACCCAAGACTATAAATTAGTTAAGCACTGTGAGATCAGAGGAAAAACACATGGCAGTGTTTTCAATATAAACACTACAGTCCATTACTATTTTCAGTGTTTAACCTTAATCTAAGTTAAGTTGCATGGAAATGCAACTAGGGCACCAAGCAACCTTGATTCTTCTCTCTGATTACTCAGGAGAGAAGAAGTGTATTTCATCTCAGTACATTTAGTTGCTTTCTTAATATAATACTAAAGACTAAATTCATAAAGACTAATCTTGCAATGTATGGTAAAATAGTACAATGTAATTAAAAACAATCTATCAACTATTTATTCCCTTTCAACTTATTTTTAAAAGACTGCATTTCTCAAACTGCATACAACAGGGCTTTCACTTTCAGCATTGGTGTCTGGCAGGAGCAGGGGACAAATGGGCACTTTAAATATTTAGCTCTGTCACTCAGTAAACAAAACCTAATCCCATGCATATCTAGCAGAGCCAATGTTGCCTCCTGGATTTTAAGTCTGCAATATCACTCATTTCCTGTCAGTAAGAGGCATCCAAAACATCTATCTTTTGAAATTTATCACATATTTCATCTTAATATATTTCAGGAACTGCCACAACTTTGCTCCTGAACTTAAAGATACTTATGTATTACTCATTCATACACACTGACATATTTTAATCAGAAGCTATGGGGAAAGCAAAAAGGTCTTTTAGTCAAAGATAAGAGTGCAAATCTGCAATATAAAACCTGTATGTTGCTGTTTTCATTAGCACGCCGCCGTCCTTCCACCCTGCTGATAGTGATGGTCTGTCCAATCACATCTATCGTGCCAGATATTCGCCTGCAACATAGGACAAACCAGAATCAACAAGCAGAATAAAAGGTGAAACAAACAAACAAGAAACCCAAAAAGTAAAGAGAGAATAAAACCTTATGGACTTCTTTCATTCTAAATGTCAAAAGTTCCCTCTCCTGTAGAAAACATAAAACACTGTTTCTGAAGAACACTAAATGTGATGCATTTGCTGAAGTATGCAAGTGTATAGGACTAAGCGATGTAGCAATAAAGACTCCTGCAGGACAAAGGCTGACTCTCCAGCACTCTCCTTCCATCCCACACAAGATAATATATCTACTCTTCTGTTACCAAAAAAGAAAAAAAGAACAACAAAAAAAAAGAACAAAAGATCACAAAACTTCAGTAATAAAAATAAACTACACAGAACCTCCACAAAAATCTAACGTAAACCAGCTATAAGCTATTAATTAGAAATAATTTCTCAATTGCACAAAACCACAATGAAGGATTCCATGGAAGATCAAACAAAGGTAAGACAGAAGGCAGAAACAAGCATAAGCGAATCCTACTATGCATATTACTGATATTGCATCACATAATGAACAAAATCAGACACCATCTCTCTTATCTTGCAATACACAGTCTTAAGTTCAAACAAAGTGTATGAAACTAGCAAACACTGACTTACACTAAACCTTGCATGAAACTCAAAAAGAATCTTAGATCAGCCATTCATACTTCTGTTCCTCAGGTTTTTTTCAAAGTCTCTCTCCCTCAAACACCTCTAAAACATCTGCATAACTACGCATCATGTTCACCTCCTTTAAAAAAAACAAGCAACAGAGCAGAACAAGACCCATCTCAGTCCCTCTTACAATCTAATCAGGCAACAATAAAACGTAATATAAATTAAGTATACTTAGAAGTAGATAGTAACGAATTTTTAGAGAAGGATGACAAGAAAAGTGACATGCACATATACATTCTTTCCCTCCCAGTATCTGCCAACTTGCATTTATTTGACATTTTCTTTTTATTTTTACTTTTGATCTGCAGTGATGAGAGCAGTTTCACCTGTCTTTTTGACTATGTAACTGTAGTGGTTTTGGTCTGGGCCCTTCCTGGTAACTAGGGTCATAAGTAAGGAAGTATTCCATCTCATTTCTTTACGTAAGCAAAGATATAAAGAGGGGGAATTGGAAGTCAGTGGGGCATCCTTCTTCCGGCAGTGCTGGAGGGCAGAGAAGCTCCCTATGGTCACTCTGTTGTGGAGTGGGCCAAGGCACAGATCTGCTGATCAGCCAGTTAGGAGGAGGTGTCCTGAGATTCGGGAATGACAATTGTTTTGGATAGAAAGAAGTGAAAACTTGTTTTCTTTCTCTTTTCTCCTCTTTATATATATATAAACAGCTTTAGTTCTACTGAAGTTTGGGTTCATGTTTTTTTTTTCCTCTTTCCCAGCTCCTC